>MJUT01023503.1:44933-57556 GCA_002080005.1 Gigantidas platifrons
ATTGATCTCGTTTTCTAATATTATCTAAAATTTCTGAAGTCATCCATGGTTCGGAATTCTGTTTAATTTTTATTTCTTTATATGGAGCTATTGAATTTAAAGTTGATTGAAATAATTTTCGAAAAATTTCCCATGCTTGATTTACGTTTCTGCATAGATAGAGTTCCGACCAGTCAGTTTGTTCAAGTTTTTCTATAAAGGCTTCTTGTGTATAATGTTTTAATGATCGTATACGTACAGTACTCTGCTTACCTGTGTGTTCTCTAGTTGTTTTTCTAGTGCAAAAAATGGCAAAATGGTCACTAATTCCAACTTCAATGACACCGGATTGGCAAATCTTTTCACTAGTATTACATAAAATATGGTCTATTAATGAACTACTGGATGATGAAATTCGCGTTGGTTTGGAAATTAATTGTTCCAATGCATACATGTTAAGGATATTCGAGTATTTTTTGTATATATCAGAATTTTTGTTTTTCATACAAATATTAAAATCGCCAAGAATTATGATTTCACACTCCGGTCTTATTTTGTTCAGAATAAGGTCAAACAGTTCCAGAAAATTGTTTTGCTTTGGTGGCCTATAGCAAGTTCCTACTATTATAGGTTTGGATTTAGGTAATAACAACACTATCCATACAGATTCTAGCTCATCGACTGAGATGTCTTGTACTAAAGTAAAAGAGATGTCATCTCTAATATAAGAGCAAACTCCACCGCCATTTCTAGTTCTATCCTTCCTCACAATACTGTAATTTTCAATCCAGATTTCTGCATCGGTAACAGAATCGTCGAGCCATGTTTCCGAAATAGATATCACTGCGGCTTTGGTTTTACATGCAATAATTTTTAATTCTGATATTTTTGGGAGCAGTGACCTAGCATTAAGATGAATAAAATGAAGGCCCCTTTGTTTAGAAAATTTAAAATGGTCCGAATTTTCAAATGAAGTTTTGGGTTCAACAATTTTTTTTTTCAAAAGACTGATGTTGATCTTCCACAACATTTTTATTTTGTATATCCTGAAGGAATAAAATATACATTAAAACAAAGTCTAAAAATTGTATGTGTTATCAATGTGATCGGTTAATTTTGAATTTAGAAGCTACTGATATTTTCGAGAAGAATGATATACGCTGATAGACACAACCAAATCGAACTAAAACGATCTGTACATTTCTAACAACAAAAAATATATGTAAAAATGGCAAAATGTGAAAGCGTAAATTAACATTGTTCGTGAAAGAAGAGTGTGAAGATACCAAAGGGGTTATCAGAAAACGCAAGTCGAAGAAGGACCGACAATACAATTGCCAGAAGGAAGGGGATAAAAAGACAAAAACAACGATCTACAAACACAAAACATTACACAGAAAATTAAAGATCGAGCAACACGAACCCCACTAAAACGGTGTACCCCAGCGGGTAAGCAGTTACTGCTCCACATGTCGCACCCGTCGTGCTACACTTGTAACAAACCCGGTGATAAGTGACAAATAAAGAAAGGATCATTGTGATTATGACAAAAGGAACATGGTAATATTTGACACAGATATTCCGTTACTGTCAACCAAGTCATGGTTGGGACTCATAAAACTATCGAAGTGATAAAAACACGTCTTACAAATAAGTGACATGATTAAAGAAACGTATTTGTAATTCTGTCATAATAGCCCACACGATAGAAAAATATGTATATTTGTAGATGTAGATAGAACGCTTAGGTTGTCAGCGTCGGTGGAAAACTTTATTTCAATGGACGATGTTTGGGAGTAAATCGTAAAACACACGGATACCAGTACTAACACTAAAGTAGAACGAAAGAACAATGTATTAATTACTTTCATCGCACAGGTAACCGTAGCAGTGTTGACTATACTGCTTAGACCATTTGATTACTTGTTCTCAAAGACTTATCAATTCTTTGCCTTCTAATCTTTTGTCTATGAGTGTACCTGATGAAGGTTATTCTAATCTTTTGTCTATGAGTGTCACCTGATGAAGGTTATTCTAATCTTTTGTCTATGAGTGTACCTGATGAAGGTTATTCTAATCTTTTGTCTATGAGTGTACCTGATGAAGGTTATTCCAGAAACGGATCGTGCGCACTAAGCCATATATCTAGGTATTGACTTAACATTAAATTATTGACCTACATGTTGTTTATTGTTAGAAGTCTTGCTAACGTAAGTATGTTACCCTTAAAAACAATTAAGCAATTCCATCGATATATCCAAAAATGCTGGTATGGTTAGTATTTCGTCATGCCTATTTTTAGTTTTCTTTTCTATTTTTATTTTTCAGTTACAAAGCGATGAAGTTCGATGATATTTTGGTACACCTCGGACAGTTTGGATACTACCAGAAACGTCTATATCTACTGTTATGTCTACCAGCTGTAAGCACGGGTTGTTATATGATGATGTTAGTATTTGTTATGCATGCACCAGATCACAGGTACGATTGGGTAACATAATAAACAGACTTGACCGGTTTAAACCCGCCACATTTTTGTTTCTGTCTCAAGCCAGGATATGTATTTCCAGTGCCATATATCGTGGTCTTTTTTGCATTCAAATGTTTGAGTTTTATTATTTACTCCTCTGTAACTATATGTATTTGGTTCATGAGAATAAAATTCATACATTCAGTAAGAAGTGGATGTTCGATTTGTATATAATGGTGGAATTGCCGTCCATTACTATTTAAACTGGGTTTTTTTTCTTAATGTGAAGCGAAATATGAGCTCACATAAGAACATGTAATACTAAATGCCCTTATGAGAAACAACTGATAAAACATTTCAGAACTGTAGTCGTTAAATTTGTTCTCAAAATGAGATTTCTACCCATTAGACAGTATCAAAATGCATATTGATATGTACGAAATTATAACAAAAATACAACGAACCATTTTCCGTCTCATTTAAAATTTCAAGCACACACAGAAGACGACAATGGAAATCAAAATACTGTCGGCATTTGGACAGGCATACGAGTGTTGTGATGCAAAGCCCATGTAGGAAGTTCAAACGTACAGGACGCCCAATATAAGTATTAAATTTCCAAAGCGATCAGTGACATTTGTGGTGAAGACCAAATCTAAATGTACTGAATAAAACATTATTTTATCTTGCAAAATAAAAAAAAGTTCTGTTTTTTTGATAAAATAAAAACGTAAATATTTTATTTAGTCCACACGACAATTTCTAGATTAACCTTAATTACGTACACTGAAAGTCGAACGATTGGAAAGCAAAATAACTAAATACGTAGATATCTAATTTACTGTACGCGACACGTTTCTGGAATAAACTTCATCAAATAAACCCAAAACCAAAATATTTTGAAGAAAAACCCCTAAATTAAAAGTACTTGAAAGCAAGAAAACCAAAGTTGCTAAAGAGAGTAGCCGACATAGGTTAAGATGACACTATATGTCTCAGGGAGGAGAACCTTAGTTCTTACTTGATCTAGGTACTGTACATTCCAATAAAAAATATACCTAAACATGTCAGTGTCGAAGTACTGACTTCTGAGCGGATGTTACCCTCTGGGACTTATTGTCCACCAGCAGAGTTATCGACCCAGCGGTAGCAATAAAAACGTAGTTATCTAATTTAGTGCGCACGACACGTTTCTGGGATAACCATCCCCAGGTCGAAAGATAGGAAAGCCAAATAATCTAAAAGTCTATAGGCACACAAATACCAAAGGGTCTAAATAGACAGCCAAAATCAGCTAAGGTCGCTTATAAATGCCTGAGAGTGGAGACCCTTAGTTTTAATATTAATTACATAATATAGGAACTGTATATTTCGATAAGAAATATATCTAATAAACCATGTCAGTGCCGAAACACTGAGTACTGAGCGGATGATAACCTCTGGGCTTATTGTTCAACAACAGAGGTATCGACCCTATGATAGTTGTGATAGTAATACAAACGTTGATATCAAATTAAATTTCGAGTATTATGTTATTTTGCGCTTGCGATCCAATTTTCTCCATTCAAAGCAAAGTATATTTTTTCGATACCGTGTTTTGATAGTATGTATTTTCAAGGACGAGTACAAACTCATTATAGAAAGTCGCAAAACGTGGCCATAAGGTAATAAAAGTCGTATTCGAAAAACGGCCACTCAGAACATTCTATCATGTACTAACATATAATAACATTCCTGTAAAACACAGATATGTTATTTTCAGATGTCAGATACCAGGTCTTGACAATGACACATTCGTTGTCCAGAATACCATGCATCAAAGTATTATAAACCACACGATCCCACCAACAGATGACGAAATACACGTATATGATCGATGTCATTACTACGAATACTCAAATTTTACGGATGGTGTCCAAAGACGTAAAATGAAGTGTTCTAGATGGGTGTATGATACGGATACGTTCCATGAAACTTTTACATCAAAGGTTTGTGCCATGTATTCAAATGTTTTTGCTCATATTTTATATAGGTTGTTTTAATTGTTTACTTCTGAAGCAATACCAATTTCTAAAACTACTGGTTCAGCCACATTGCAAGATGAATCTAATAGATAGAATTGAAAGCATGTATGTAATGCACAATGTGTCAGAAGAACGAGGAAACTATGAGATACAATTGACAGTACGGGTACAATATACAATGTACATAGAAACCAAAAGTGCTAATGTTATTACAAGTATACGGAGTTACGTCAGCTTTTCTTAGGTGTGAATTTTCTGTTCCAATAAGTGTGGTGCAGGTCTTAATCGTATTAAACAGTAATATGAGGAAATAAATAAGTGTGTAAAACAATAACAAAGATTGTGTACGTGATTTAAGCCAGTATATTTGTGAGGTTGAATTTTGGGGTTTAAATTGTTGTGTGGGTATTCATACTTTTACCGTTATGTGTATCCCGTTATTTCGATTACTGGTAGCCATAGAGAAAGAGTCAATTAAATTTATGCGTTTACATAGATACATGATACAGGTACAAAGACAATGCTTTAGCATCATATTTTGCTTGTTTGATGTATGTTTGGTTTATTGTATTGATTTCTTTTTTGGTTTTGTTTTTGTTGTTTGTTTGTTTGTTTGTTTATTTGTTTGTTGTTGTTTGTTTTGTGTTGTTTGTTTTGTTTCATTTTTGATTCTGTTGTTTGTTACTTCACAGAAAAAATATAGTTAATTCAACCTGTAAAAGATAGAACTGATTATTTGAAAATTCATCTTGCTTTTAATTTCTTTAAGAGTCTTTCATGGGGTTTCAAATTTATATACAAAAATAGTATAAAAAAGAATGTATTTTGGCTGCTTGGAAATTGTGTGGGAACAATGGTATGAAATTATTGTTCATTACATTATACAACACTTTGAAAAATAGGGCAATTGAAAATAAATTCTTAGTTTAGTTTAAACATATTTTATTTGCCAATTAAACAGACAAAATGGATTAGACACAAGTAAAACATACTTATGAAGTCTTCTCCAAATTACAATTTGTTACAGTAAAGAAGTACATAAAAGGCATGTATTATTATATGTAGCACTAATAACGAATCAATGAAGATATTCACATTAACAAAAAAAAAATGAGTAAAAAAAAATTAAGATGGATTCATGATGTGCATGTTCAACCAATTCAATTCCTAAACAGTAATAGTCAGCTATATAACTAACGACTGCAATGCCAATACATTCCATTTCCTGTAAGTGAGCGAGGGAATGATTGATGCATAACACCGAGTGAGCAATATTCTATCCCACTCGAGGCGCCTCTGTCTTGTATCAAACTTGTAAATGTAGAAATCACAAAGTCAGAAGCAGATAGAAATGTAGGTTCTGGTTTAAGCTTGGCACACAAATGTGTCCAACAACAGTCTAACAGGGATCCGAACATTACCATCTTGATATTTATATCTACAATGATCATGAATAATTAAACGAACAACATACTGCATGTATAATCATTTCAACTGCAAAGTCCACACACTTTCACAGGGATAAAAAAACGAAAACAAAAACACGGACAATGCAAAACCAAGGTCAGTTAATTGCTAAGAAGATATAAGCTATCGGTTATAGATCATCCTTTTTCTAGATTTATTTACTGGTCGCAAGAAAAGTAGCGAGAGTGTAGAAGATTGAAACACTTGACAAAACATGAAACATGTCAGCTGTATTGTGATAATTACGGTTCCTATGTATGATGGATTCCGACATAATAAGCTTGATGTCAGAAAGAGAAAATCATTAAATATCTTATCTCCAAATTGAATAGAGTTTTATAATGGCTTATTGTACGTTTAAATTTAGATGAATCTCGTTTGTGATGACTCCATTAAGACTTCTCACGCTCAGATGATATTCTATGGTGGTGTTCTGGTTGGTGATCTCGGATTTGGTATTTTATCTGATAAGTGAGTATTTTGTTCAATATGTCCAGCATGTCCTTTATTTATTTCATGTATCAGACTATATACTTCTTTTAACTTTATTTACTGACTGCCTTCAACAAGTTAAAGATAGTAACAGAGGCTGTACATGGCAATTGAGAAAAGGTTAAAACTATTTACATATTTGATAAATTAAGGCCCTGTTACACGGTAAAGCAAGTATCGCGGTACTTATATCATGCAACTTTTTTTATGATGATCCTTGTCAGTTTACACACTAAATCAAGTAGCATGTTTCATGCAGAATTTGTTTACAATTTATTGTTCCCGCCAAAATGGAGAATCATGACAATGAAAACATTATCATACAAATTAAGGAGACTCTCCATCTGTTCTTTTGACCAAATAACATCACTACCTTTTCCCCTTTCCAGTCATGTTTTATTTACCATGTGCTGACCATGTGCTTTTATTTGGTGATGATGTTGTAACCTCCTGACCTCAAACCAAGATCTCTGATTGGTCAGAGATAAAATGTATCGTGATCCTTGCTGTACATAATAGAACATGTTCTATCCCAAAGTGTGTATCATGCAACTTCTAAGATTTGCATGACACAGAATAATAGCACTGTTTACACTGTATATTTTAGTTTATGATACAAGTATCATGCTACTTGCTTTACCGTGTAACAGGGGCTTTAGTGTTTGATAGAGGAAACATCAGCCTTGGGTGTTTCAACGGAACCACTCAAAACGATGGGTTGTGACAGTCGGTGCCAGTCAGGTATCACACGAGAGAAAAAAACCATACGAGTAGTGAATGTGTCGTGATTGTCTCAAGGGTGGCGTAAATCTCTCTTTGTCAATACTAGCTACAAATAATTGATATTGCATTATTGTAATATTTTCATGATTACAGGAACATAACTATCTCGGTTTTACGTAACATCAAACTTAAAGACATACATGTATATACATAAATTAGTATATCATGAACCGCGACATAAAAAAGCAATAAACGAACTCTCATTATAGTGCTGAATGACAATTGTTTTATATTATGCTACACCCGTACATAACATAAAATGATGTTGTTAATTTCAATTAATACTTAACTGCATTCAAGAAAAATAAAACAATATTTGAAAGTCAAAATCCAATTAATACATTTGTCAAAATATGCAAGCCGTGCTATGACATCGGGCGAGAAAGACTTAGACATTCGTCTCTATATCCGATTACAATTCAACGTATCTTTGAGACCCCGTATATTCTGTTTACCATTCATAATTAGTAGCACCAAGCATCTATCATTGATATAAATGCATCCGTTCTACAATGTACCACTTGTTCGGTCATAGTGTCCGCATACGATAAGGGATGCTGTCGCCTTGGTTACCGACTAGAACACTAGATTGAGACCGTGTGGGGGATGCAGTTCTAACTTAATGTCTTTCTGAAGACCATTGTACGATAGTAGACATGTGTAGCTAGTAGACAATCATCAGATAAAGGTTACATTACTTCTACTACACAGAGAAAATAATCACACTTCGACAATAATAATAATAATCATATTTGGGGATAGACAGAAAGTAGTAAAATCGAGATCAATTAAACTCTTGTCCATTTGTATATTACATTGCAAATCGGGATCAATTGTGAACTCTTGTATATTGTATTAAACATCGACATATGATTTGTATCTACATATTCTATATATTTCTTTTTTTAGAATAGGAAGAAAAAAGACCTTCCAGTTGTCCACTATCATTACCCTAGCAATGGCTGTAGGCGTGGCGTTTTCTCCTTCGTTCATAGTGTTTGTTATATTAGAATTCTTTGTTGGTGCTGCTCATCATGGTGGATTTATGATATGTTGTGTATTAAGTACGTTATAATTTACTTTGATATTCTATGGAAAGACTAGAGTATATGCATAAACATTACTATGAGAAGAAGTTACGTTTATGGTGGGCTCTATGTTTTTATTATTATTATTTGTTGTGGTCAACTTTTATAGAAAATAATAATTGACCTGTAAGATGCAAAGCATGTATAATCTGAATCTGCAGTTTTAAACGAGATATTTTGGTAAAATTAGAGGGAAAAAATTCTCTATTTTTGATGTTCAAGTAAAATGTTTTGCACAAAAAATGGTGTCAGAGAAAAAAACATACATGCCTCCTTTCTGATAATTATTTCCAACGTAAGCGCAGAAATGTTCAGATATCTTTTTAATATGCATATTCTTTTCTTCAAAACTTTGTTTTTTGCATTTATCGTGAGAACAATTTTAATTTGCATTCGAATTTACAATTTAATACGGAATTTCTGTGATCTAGATGCGATATCGTAGGTTATGAGTGGTTATGCATCGGAATAGAATACAACACAAAGATGACGTCCAACCAAAGATAGAATGAATTTGCACAAAATCCCTGTGTAGAAATTCAGAAGAAGGACAGACAATACAATGGTCAAAAGAAAAGGACAGAAAGGCAAATAATGATTTACACAAAACTACAACAGAAAACTAAAGATCGAGTAACTCGAACCCCACTAAAAACCGGGGGTGAACTCATGTGTCAATATGGAATTTCACGGAAGGCCACATACTCTCATACTATTTCTTATATATCTAATAACTTCATAAATATCATTTTGAAAATCAAATATTATATTAAGCTAGTCATCAGTGGATGTCCAAGTCTATCTTTTTTGAATGGTGTGCTTTCGAATATGTCGAAGAAAGCATTTGGTTTTTCAAACTTTCTCCATTATTGATGATTATATATTCTTATCATTATATATTTAAATGTACAATTTCCAAATATTTATTTAGGCTTAGAATATGTTGGCCCATCTAAGAGAATGTTGACTGGCCTTCCTATCCATATTTTCTTCGCCTTTGGCTTATTGTATATAGCAGGGATGGGGTATTTTCTACGGAACTGGTTCTACGTTCAGCTAGTAGTTGGTGTGCCATTTGCTGTGTTCCTCTTGTATTGGTGGTGAGTCAAAACTTTACTTTCTCTCTTTTTTATTTTTAGCTTAATGTTGGTTTTGTATCTAACTTAAACCGCATTGGTGGCATAGTGCTTAGAGTGCTCGCCTCGATTATGGTAGATCGTGGTATCGAGCGCCGGTCGGGAAAAACCAAAGACTATAACATTAGTATTTATTGCTTCTCCGCTAGGCACGCATCATTAAAGAGAAAGAGCAAAGACTTGTTGGTTCGGAATCATAATAATGTGTCCGACATGTGCGACATGTCTATCCGCCGACTGTTGTTTCAGTAACTTAGCACTATAAAAATCCAACTCAGCGTGTTGGACTAGAACAAAGCAGACCTCATCATCATCTAATTGAAAATTAACTTGTACTCGCCATGATATAGCTGGAAAATTGCTGAATTGGCGTTAAACAACACTCACTCACTCACTCACTCACTCACTCACTCACTCACTCACTGTATCTAACTTTTGTTTTGTATTGATGGATTTATTTTGTATTGTAAAACGTTTCAAACCGGACTATATAATATATCTTCGCTCCATTTCTGTCTAAAAAACTATATCGTGGTTTTCCTGGATTGAATTGTCATAAATATATACACTCCGACAAAAGTTAAGCACCACCCTATATTTTTATCGATATATATTTTTACATCAATACTGTTAAACAATAAAATATATATGACCATTTTTCTTACACTTCTTAAAAGACTACACCAAGGGCTCTAACATTAAGGAATAACAGTACTGTATTTGAAGAGTTGGAGGTGTCAATTGTGGATTTGACGGTCGCAAATGCCGTTTTACTGGCGACGCGAAGCGGAGCCAGTAAAACATATATTTGCGACCGTCAAATCCACAATTGACACCGACAACTCTTCAAATACAGTACTGTTATTCCTATTCTAATGAAATTGTCCCCACGTGTACACGCTAGTTTGAAAACATACAAATAAATGACGAAATATATGCACTTTTCAAATTCCTTCCGCTAAAAAATAGTAATGTAGTTGTTTAATGATCAGCCATCTTGAAAACTTGAAATCCTACATGTCATATGTACAACAATGCACAAAAATAATTAAAATGCCTACCTTGAAAACTTATTTTAGTTAAATTTTATCTAAATTGAAACGTACACGAAGCCAAATAACGTTTGATATTTACATTTTAAACTGGAAGTCTTCATATGACGTCACGTTGTTTATGTGCCAAAGTCGTTCAACAATATTTCCCGGAATTTTAATTTTTGTGATTTTTAGACCCAGGAATATGCAAAAATACATGTGTATGTTCAGTATTGCATTAGAATGGACAATAAACTCGATTTGCGACCATCAAATCTCCAATTGATGCCGTGAAATTTTCAAATACAATACTGTTATCTCCTAAATAGGTCGTCAGCGTCAAATTCATAGTCGGAAATATCTGGGTCAGCCATATTGTTTTAAAACATTTGCATTCGGCGTATGAATATAGCATTCCCTCAGGCCTGTCAACTGCAGATTTGACGGCTCTCGATAGCCAATGAAAATACGCGTTACATTAAAATTGCATTAGAATTACCAATCTACGAAGTATTTATCATCCTGAAAGACGTGAGTATGACGTGGCAAAAATGGGGTTCAAAATAGGCGCTGGAAAAACGTAAAACCAGTTTGTCTTTGATGGAAGTTTTTAACATTGCATTAAAATGCAGAGTCCTCAGATTTTAAGAACTTTTAAATGCATCTATTGTGCGTATGTGTAAGGCATACAAATCAATAACGAGTATATCCACCGCGTTTATTGTGAAGTTCTGTAACACGCCTCGTCATGTTTCGCACAAGACACCTAAGCCGTTCTTGGGGGAACTGTTGCCACTCCTGTAAGATAGTAGTTCTTAATTCGTCAATATTTTGACATTTTGGATTGCGTTAGTTAATTTCTCGCCCAATAAAGTCCCATACATGCTCTATAGGGTTCATGTCTGGCGACATCGCAGGCCATGGAATTGTCTGAACAGCCTCTTGCTGTAAAAAATGTTGTACAATTCGGGCTCTATGTGGCCTAGCGTTGTAGTCCATGAACATTGGCCTGTCAGCCAACGCATGATTGTCGAAATGGAGGACTACGCGTGGAGCGAGCACATTGTCACGGTATTTTTGGCCTGTCATATTACCATCAAGAACGTACAAGTCCAACTTACAGTGTAAGGAAAAACAACCCCAGACAGTTACACCCCCACCCCCAAAAGCAGTTGTGCCCAAAATGGGGTTGTCCTGAAATGAAGTGTTTCGTTGGCGCCCAACCCTTGCATGACCGTCGGTAGGGCGCAGCAAAAGACGACTTTCATCAGACCAGTGGACCCGTCTCCATGTGCGAATAGTCCACCCCAAGTGAACATGTGACCAGTCAAATTGAGCATGGCGATGACGTAATGTCAACTGTGGACATTTTATGGGTCGTCGCGCTCGCAATCCCTGATTGTGGAGGCGTCTGATTACAGTACGTGTGCTAATGTGGCCTCCAAACGCTAAATTACCACGAAGTGCACCAGCTGTACTGAACGGCCGTTGCCGCGCCCTACCTGCACGTGGACGGTCTGCAACATTCCCCGTTTGACGAAAGCGCTGTATCAGTCGTACAATAATGGAATGGTTAACCATGAAGTGGTCTGCCACCCTTCTATGGCTAAAACCACCGTTATGCATGCCAACAGCTTGCCACCTTTCTGGTATGGTTAATTTTCACCGCACCATACCAAACCAATAGAAAATGAAACCTAAAACTCTACACACAAAAAAATCAGCTTTCGTTCGCAAGCACAAATGTTGAAAAGTACACGTGGCACTTTACACACACTTTACACATAAATAAAAATCGATCAATAACCTGTTTCACATGTAATTAAGTAAGTATGTGTGTACAGGTAACGAAAACAGCAAACCGATTTCAATGTTGTGCTGGTTACAGTAATACCCCAGCAATCGTATTGTAAGAAGAGGTTGAAGATAGCAAAGGGACAATCAGAAACCGTATATCGAACAGACAACACAATGGCCAAAATAAAAAGTACAAAAGGACAAACAACGATCGACAAAACATACATATAAAACTAAAGATCGAGTAACACCAACCCCACTAAAAATCGGGGTGAATCCATGTGCTCCGGAAGGGTAAGCAGTTCCTGCTCCACTAGGAGATTACTTAGGGATGTAATCAGAAACAGTAAATA
>MJUT01023503.1:58009-80329 GCA_002080005.1 Gigantidas platifrons
ATGACCAAAAGAACATTGATTCTTTTATGGAATTGGTAAGTGTTATTCCTTAATCCGCTTGTATTAATATCTAAATTATACGATTAGCCAGTTTCCTACGTGATTCTAAAATTATATGCTTTTTCCACGTTTTTGTACTAGTTGCTTCCCCTTAAGCCGAACTAAGATGTCAATACAATGTTCAACCAAAATAATACATATCTAAATGTTGCAACGACTTTTTTATTTGTTGAGAATTTTTTTCATCTGCTATAACATGGGGTTAAGCAACAATTAATCACTCACTCATTATTTTATTCTTCTTTTTTACAGGATAATAATAGCGATGGTCTACTACGGTGTAACTATGCATACTGGAAACATAGGTGGAAATTTTTATTTAAATTTCTTTATACTCGGAGTAGTCGAAATTCCAGCTAAGCTATTTGTCATGGCAACAATAAATCGATCTGGAAGGAAAAAGATCCATTGTTTATGTATGCTAATTGGAGGAGTAGCTTGTTTATGTACAATATTTACAGTGTTATATGGAGGACCAGGTGGGTTCGTAGTTTAACGGGGACCGTCGTGGTCGTGATCGTATGGTAGTTGGATTTACAATTACACTACTTATGGAACCAGTGCTCATCACCACTTACGTTGTGAATTCGAATCCAGCTCAGGCGAGGTGTACGCGATACAACATTATGTGATAAAGTATGTCAGTGACTTGCGGCAGGTTGGTGGTTTTCTCCGGGTAATCCCGTTTCATCCACCAATAAAACAGACCGCCACGATATAACTGAAATATAACCCATAGCCCTACTGTTTGACGGTTTCCATACACTCTGATTAAAATCAGCTACAATGATAAGACATGCTCCCTGTACTATCTGACAGAACCTGATTAGAGGTCATATCCAGATGAACTTTCGTGCATGAATATTCGTAGTAAAAATCAACCAATCAGAGAGCTTTACGTTTATGATGGAATAAGAAAGGCGCTCAAAAATTCAGCGTCGCTTTCACTAGTTGATCATGAATTCATCTGAACATGACCTCTAACAGATGCTACATGTAGAGTATAACGGGTGATTTTGATCAGATTGGGTTTCCATACATTACTTTATTATGTTTTCCCATTGTATAAGAGCATACACAGCTAAGTGAAGCTGAAAAACCATAAAGGGTCGTCATGAACGTATGGTAGTTGGATATACATCTACCTTTACAATTAATCCCTATCACCACTAAAGTTAGGAGTTCCAATTCCTCTCATGGGGAGGGGTGCTCTATACAACTTCATGAGATTAAGTTTTCAGAGACTTGCGAGCATGCTGCTGGTTTCTGTGGGTACTCCGTACTACGGTTTCCTCCACCAATAAAAATGACCACCACGATATTGCTGAAATATTATAGTGGCGTTAAACACCATAACCCGAGCCCCCTATGCAATCACTTCTTATCACCACAATAGTGAGTTCGAATCCATCTCATGGCGAGATGTGTTCAATACAACTTTATGAGATGTTTGTCAGTAACTTAGTCATGTTGGTGGTTTCCCTGGATACCCCGGAATCTGCCACCAATAAAACTCACCGACACAATTTAACTGAGATAAAAATGACAGTGTCGTGTTTTGTTCCATCCCGTTACACATTTTTTATTTTTTTTATTTTAAGAGTAGTAATTAAAAATGGTGGAATGTAAACATAAAGGTGAATAATAACGAAACGATATTTTTTCAGAGCTACAACCACTAACTTTAACGCTGGCTATTATTGGAAAAATGGGCTCTGCTGCTGCCTTTGGTCTCATTTACATATACTCTTTGGAGCTTTATCCAACTGTTGTAAGGAATAGTGGAATGGGACTGAGTTCATGTGTCGGTCGTATTGGAAGCATGCTTGCCCCATATGTGGCACAATCTGTAAGAATTTTCTACCAAGTTTAAAACAGAATGGGTGGCGGACTTTGGTTGAAAAACTACGATTTGTTCGTAGTTATGAATTATGAATTATTATCGGTAAATTCGGAAAGTTTCTTTTGATATTTTCAGTATCAATGAACTGACTCTGATGCTGAAAATGATCGATCAGTGTGACGTCAAACTCATTAAAATGTTACTGATAACAATTAGAATGTCCGTTTGTTGGTCTCGACATATATTATCACTTGTATCACATATATTTTTTTGTATATTCCTATCGATTGATTGATTGATTGATTGATTGATGTTTAACGTCCAGCAAACAATTTTTCAGCTATATTCAGGACGAGAATAATTTAAACGCCACGGGACTCGAAAAAAGGAAATGTGATGGGTAGGGACGGATAATTTTGCCAGTGCAACATATCTCCTATGGACCACTCATCATGAGCATAATGTTCATAATGAGCTGTTACTCTGGGTTCTTTAACGTGCGAAGGGGGTGGCAATCTCTCAATACGGGACCTCGGTTTTATTTACGTCTCATCCGAAGGACGGGTTGGTTGTCAATTTATACATCCCGCACAACTGACGGAAGCCCCTTCAAGCCGAAGAAGCTCTCGGTCCCATTTCTATACCCCGAGGTTCCCGCGGGGTTGACCCCTTTTAGAGGACTAGTGCCTCTAGGACGGAGAAACCTAGTGCCTATTCTACTCTTGGCACACCCTCTGGGAGAGGATTATATTCCTATCAGACTCGCTACTATGCTAGTAATCTTGTTTGTCTCGATCTTCAAAACTGGCGTTATTCCATATGTATGTATCTTTGTTTATAATCTGATTGTTTAATTACTACTTGTGTACTTACTCCCAATTCGACACAATTAGCAAATAATATTTGGAAGTATTATGAATTTGTAATATAAAGTATAAAATGTCGTGTATGTGTTAGTTCGTGGGAAACGGGGTACTGTAGCTCCCTGAATTCATCCAGAGCTTCATCTAAGGCACGTTATATTTCATTATTGTTGTTCCTATGTTGATGCAGTACGTATATGGGTTAGGGTTATGGTGATTAATGCCAGTTTCAACAATATTTCTGTTATATAGAACCGGCCAGTTTTATTGGTGGAGGAAACAGGAGAAAACCACCAACTGTTGAAAATTGCATTAAACAACATAAGCCATTAACTATAACCCTTGACTACTGGGAGGATGAAACACTCGGGGACTAATGTTTCTTTAAATAAGATATTTCATTTATAACCGAACATTCGTTTGCAAACTCCATAACGATCGCCTGTCTCAACAAACACAGTAGACGACCGTTCCCTTTATCACATGTTACAACAGCCAAAAATAGCAGACGATTACATAAAATCAATCACCATGATAGTTGAATTCTGCTCATTTGGCGTTACACAACAATCACGCATTCACTTACTCATATATACTCAAAGTTGCTGGAAATCATGCCCCGTATTTAGGTCAACCATATATACTGAAGCCGAAAAATAATAGCCCTCTCATTTACATGTAAATATTTCTGCTTATCTTCTAATTATGTATGTTTTTATGTATTAATTAAAATAACGAACAGATTAACAAGTTGTCAGTCTATAGTAAGGTAAGATACGACGCTCTTGACGGACAGCCGGACTTATTAAACGGTTCAGTGCATTAAAGTGAATTGTAACATGAAAACATTTTTTCCTTTGATCTGTTTATGGGTTATATACCAGATTACTTCGTGTAAGATTCTGTAATATTTTGGCATATTACCTGGACAATTAGACACTCAGTATAATAATGATATTAATGTGGTCTTGTCCAGGTAATATTCCAAAATATAACTCAGGTCTGAGAGACATATTTCCCTCCCCTTCGGTGTACTCTATATATTTAATCTTGATGACTCAGAAGTTGTCAGGTGTATAATATTAGTTAGTTCTATTAAAGACAGCCGATGTAATTGTTTTATTGATATCTGGAAGTTTCTTATATTATACCACCATTTTAGAGATTATGTGTTCAAAGGGAGACAATAAAGAGGGGGAAAAACATATCACTAGATATATATTAAGCGTACATTTTTCATTAGTTTTGATTAAAAATATGAAATTAGTATATTTTTAATGCACTTTAGATATATCAATATATTAAGCGTACATTTTTCATTATTGTTAAGTACTCTGCATTATGCAAGTTAAAACATAGAGGATGTACTCTAAAGACTACAAAAACTGCATTTAAATATATTTCTAGGGTGATCTTGTTGGTGGCAAATTCGGCCAAGCACTTCCATTAGTTATATTTGGTGGATGTTCAGTTTCTGCAGGATTGCTGTGTCTACTTTTGCCTGAAACGTTAAATAAACAATTACCAGATACAATAAAAGAGGGACAAAACTTTGGAAAGTAAGATATTTTTGATATATTAAACCTCTCCAGCACGCATCTTTCAGGAGTAAGAGCAAAGACTGGTTGGTTCAGAATCAGGATAATATGTCAGAGTGGAGCGACATGTCTATCCGCGGACTGCTGTTTCAGTGGGCGAGCACTATAAAAATCCAACTAAGCCTATTGGTCTAGTCCAAAGCGGACTTCATCATCATCTCATTGAAAAATAACATGTTCTCGCCATGATATAGCTGAAAAATTGCCGAGCTGTTCGGTGGCTTTAAAAAACGATTACTCACCTAATCATACCAATAGGACAGCAGACGCATGTATTTAACAGAAAAGGGTATGTGCCTGCGACGGATAGTTACCCGGATGTTACGTAGTAAATAACGCCATCTTTAAAAAAAATGTGTTTGTCAAGGGAAATAGGCGACGTTTAGTTTTTAAGAATTTAATTTGTCACACTAAATGTAACACTTTTTAAGTAATAGAGAAAATTATTAAAGAGATATTTAAGTACACGACTGGAGGTAAGTTCGGCAGATCGTATATTTAATCCTAAAGAATACATAGATTGTCTCACATATACAGAACATGATAATATCATGGATTAGATCAGCGGTCTGATAAACCGAAAGATTATAATTGATAGTTGAAGTTTCTCCACTAAGCCACACCTCCCACCCCCCTTTTTTTAACTTTCTGTTTACATATTTATTTTCAATAAAATTTCTTTATTTCTTTATTATTTCATCTCTTTTTCCTTATTTTAACTTGTTCGTATCAATATTCCTACAATCTTATTTTAACAGCAACTTGCATGTTTCGACCCTATATATACTAATTATCCACAAGGCAAGAAACTCCGAAACGTTTAAAATCGTACACCTGCTCGCTTCGGTTACATTTAATGCACCTTATTCCCATTATATAATTCAAACTGGGACATGTATCAATTCCTAAAATACGTACATTTCCGCCTCTGTTCTTGCTTTGGGGCCACTAATGCATGTTAGCACTAAATGTAGATTCTCGATGGAATATGGACGATCTACATATTATTGTGACGTGTTGATCGTATTTTTTGCAAATATCTAATTGTTAGTGTACCGGAATATATATGTAATACTACTCCAGAAATTAAGCATTATGCAAATACGGTCTCAACAGATCGGCGCTTTATTGTTGAAATGTACCGTTCCTAGATAATATAATAATTCAAAAAACTAATATTTCTCTAAGACATAGGTGATCTTATCCGATGTTTATACCATTTTGTTATCTTGCCCCTAAAGACTTTAATGTTTTTGACTTAATCATCTTTTGACTTAGAGCGTACCTGCCGAATTTTTATTCCAGAAACGCGTCGTGCGCACTAAACTAGATAACTACGATTTTATTTTGTACCTACTGAAATTCTAAGGAAACACTGACCTAAAATTGAGGACATAATTAATACACTCCTACTTTCTCTTTAATCTGTTTTTATTACACAACTTGTAATTCATTGAGTTTCTAATTCCTTAAATTATATATATTTTGTTTTTAGTTCTAAATGAGTAAGTCACTCTGAAATAACTTGTAGAAACAGAACATTGGTATATCTTATGGTTAGAACATTCTTTGTTTTGTTTTTAAAACAACAAGGGGCAGTACAACTACTTGTGTAATCAGTGCCTATCACCAATAAAGTTGTGAGTTCGAACCCCGTTCATGGCGAGGTGTACTCGATACAACATTATGTGTCAGGTCGGTGGTTTTCTCCGGCTTCCTCCACCAATAAAACTGACCGCCACGATATAGCTGAAATAGTGTTGAAAGTGGCGTTAAGCACCATGAAACAAACATTAAATCAACGATCTGATTTAAAATAATTGTTTTAATCTTTCAGGAAAACGAAGCAAGAAGGTTCTGGAATGAAGAAAGAGAAGGAATTGGAACTTAAAAAATGTTGAGAAACATGTTAATATTTCGTTGATGTAAAGCATTTTTTTTTGTTCCGAAAATTGTCAAATCGCACAAGAAATCGTCTATTTTAAAGAATCTCTTGTGTTGAAATCCAATGCATAGAAATACAACCTCTTTAGAAAATTACATCGATGTATCAAAACCATTCATATCGTTTGTATCTATTAAAAAGGGTAGTCACATCTGTATGGACAAAGTAATATTCAAATGACCAGTTTTCTGCAAGGAGCTTATAAAGGAAAAATCTGTACTAATTAATGCAAAAAATTTACCATTATAAAGACACTAAAAACATTAAAAAAGGATGAACAAAGTTATGAAAGCTGGTGCTTTATAAAATGGTAAGGCATAGAATACAAAGCAAAAAATACCACAGTTAGAACAGTTTCAAAATATAATCCTAAAATAGTAGAAATTGAGATAAAACGATACCCATAAAACACATATGCATGACTGTTCACTGTCCTTGATTGACACAGGTACTTTAATTAAGAGTGTTGGAGGTAAACTAGTTAAAGGCCAAGACAAACACAAAATATACTTTTATAAATAGCCAATCATGATACAAACAAACGATCTTATTGAAGACAACAAATAAAGGATGTCTTATGACAAAATATGCTTCATGCCTTGACATACACATCGAAATTGAAAGTGAGGGGTGGTTATGGACGAACCATTATGACAAAAGAGATGATTTTAATTTTCACATTGTGGACTTTCCATTTATATGTAGTAATATTCAAGCAGCACCTATATATGAAGTATATTCCATATTCCAGCACGTGTGGGTCCTATCATGATTTCTTTGATAGGTGATGCTGCTAATAAGGAAGCTTCTGAACCAAGTGTTCTTAAATGCTAAATTAAAGTCATCACTTCGAAAGTTTTACTTTCGCCACCATGACTGGGTTAACCGTTACGGAGTATTCCGTTTTTCGTATGAACAATCCAGTCCTTTCATCATTCATGACTTATCACCGAGTTTGTAACAAGATTTACACGATGGGTACCACATGTGGAGTAGGTATAGCTTACCCTTCTGGACCATCTGAGTTTGCGCCGTATTTACACTTGTCTTATTGGTGTTCGTGTTGTCAAATTACACGTGTTCACGTTTTTAGGTCCTTGGTGTGATGTCCGCAACTATTTCTGCGTTAAAATGATGTTCAATTCATCTCAAATATCATTTGTTTATGGGGGCTCATGTTTTATTTATTTTACCATGTATTTATTTACGTCTACTGGTTCCAATACAGTTCTATTTCAGATGATGTTCGTGTAGCTTAACAGTAACTCGACGGGAGTCACATGTGGAGCAGGAACTGCTAACCCTTCTGGAGCACCTGCGTTGACCCCCGCTTTTTCGTTGGGTTCATGTTCGCCTATCTTTTTTTACCTATGTAATGTTTTGTTGATTGTTGTTTGCCCTTCGGTCCTTTTTCCTTTTAGCCATTGTATTATCTGTCCTTCGAGTTACAGCTTCTGATTACCCTTTCCATAATTTCAAACTTTTCATTTACCCTCCAAAATCCGACAGTGGGGAAAGTTACTCATTTCTGAATAATGATGTTCAGGGAGAAATAACAATTCATAAAGTCAATATTAGCCATACAAATGTACCAAGGTACACTATGGGGACAATGCATCATGATCATGATAGTTAATTTTCCATTCTGGAGTAGCAATGTTCCTGTCTACTATTTTACTACTATTCTGTTTCCATTTAAATACACATATATATACACAAAGAAAAAAGTTAAGCACCCCCATGTTATTTTGATATGACAAATGATACAAGTATCACAAGATTACTGACCAGATAATCTCAAGAACGCAATGGTGACCTGTTAGGACATTACATTTGCTGTAAGAAACCACAAAAAAAATCAAGAAAAATGTTAATTCAATGAATATTTAATCACAATATCACAAGGCCAGTTTTTGCAGTAAAACATGTCCATTTAAAGTACATGTATTGACCTCCACAGTTCAAAAATCACGATAAGATTGTCATTTCACTTCCAAAACGTCACTTATGAATCACTTGGCGACATCTATTGCTCAAAGTTAAGTACCGGGTGCAACCCCCACGTGCTTGGATGACGGCCTCAACCCTGCGTCTCATCCCTCCAGTTAGATGTCGGATGTCCTGCTTCCATTCCCGATGCAGCTTCCAACTGACGAATGTTTTGGACAGGAGATTCCCGAGCCTGTATACGACGCCTAACATGTCCCAAATATGCCCTATGGGATTCAAATCCGGACTCATGGCTGGCCAAGGAACAGAAGTCACGCCTTTGCTTTGGAGGTAGGCGGTTACTCCTCTTGAACGATGAGGCCTTGCGTTGTTATCCATATGCACAGGCCTTGTAGCTAGTGTGTGGTTGTCGAAATGGGGGACAACAACTGGTTGCAATACCTCTCTGATGTACTGATCACCAGTTAGATTGCCTTGTATGGTGACTAAATCCAGCTTGCAGTCATGAGAGATACACCCCAAACCATTACTGAGCATCCGCCGTAAGGGACAGTTAGCTGGATGTTCCTTGGGGGTATAGGCTGTATTTTTGTGTCTCCTAACCCTCATCCGGCCGTCGATTACATAAAGCAGAAACCGGCTCTCGTCTGACCAATGGATCTTGCGCCATGTCATTAAATTTCAACCACGTCGTGCTAAACACCATGCCAAACGTCTTCGTCGATGTCGGTCTGCCAACAGTGGACGTTTAATGACTCTCCTTGACTTGCGTCCCGCTGATTTCAGACGGTTTCTAACTGTTTTTGTTGACAGACGTCTACTGGGCAGTCAGTGTTGTTTGAATACGGGACTGGTTGCGAATGGCATCCGTCTAACCAAACGCTGCAATGGCCTGTCGTCACGATCAGATGTTACCCGTGGTCTGCCGGATCTTGGCAAGTCTTTCACATTGTTGGTTTGTGTGTGTTTTCTGACCAGTCGGCTGACTACAGTATAGTGGTAGCCCATCTGACGTCCAATAGCCTTGAAGGACATCCCTGTTGTATGCATGCGGATTATTTTCCATCTTTGTGCTTCTGATATTCGCCTTCGTATAAATATTTTTTTTAAAACACCGGACTTAAATACCCAAATTCGAAGCGTGAACATACTGAATTTTGAGTAATGCGTGAGAGGCATGGTTCACGCACAGGCGCTTGTGTAGTATCACAAATATGATCGCTCTGTACCTAAAATACCACAAGACCGGACTCATACCTACTACCCCAGTCACTTCAACCTCTATTTCCCATGTCAAATTGTCGATAGGACGCAAATCGCTTACTAATTTTCGTAGTGAAATGATTTTTCTTCAAGGAAACCCCGTTTTTGTTTATATCTTCCTACCATCTACACCCCAATACTGACAGATAATCCTCCGATTTTTTTGACACAGGACAGCTCCTGGGCTTCAAAAGGGAAAGTAGGTTGCGTGACATCTTTCGCCTTTCGGTCGTTCTCGGGTTTTATCATTGCCTTACGAAACCTATATGAAAAGTTCATATTTTGGCGCCTTGTAATTTGAGTTTGGAATTTCTAGTGTTTAGTATTTATCTATCATAAAACCCGAGAACGACCGGAAGGTGGAAGATGTCACGCCACCTATGTTCCCTTTTGCAGCCCAGGAGCTATCCTGTATCAACAAAATCGGAGGATTATCTGTCATTATGGGGGTGTAGATGGTAGAAGATATAAAAAACGGGTTTTCCTTGAAGAAAAATCATTTCACTACGCAAATTAGTAAGCGATTTGTGTCCTATCGAAATTTTGACAGGTGAAATAGAGGTTGAAGTGACAGGGTTAATAGGAGTGAGTCCGGCCTTGTGGTATTTTAGGTACATAGCGAACATATCATTGACTCTACACAAGCGCCTGTGGCTCACGTGCATGACTAGTAGATATTAGACATAATGGTCACACCTGTGTGAGCACATCCTTTTAATGAAGCATTGTTCTTGCTACAATCAATATAAATATTAGAATAGTGTAACTTATTATGTTTAATATATCAGGGGGTGTTTAGCTTTTTTCTTTGTGTATATATACAGTCCGACAAAAGTTAAGCACCACCTGACTTGTTTCAATAATATCTTTCTAATATTGAACTTATTTCAAATCGGTTTGCTGTTTTCGTTACCTGTACACATACTTACTTACCTGTGAAACAGGTTATTGATTGTTTTTTATTTATGTGCATATGACAGGGTGTGTAAAGTGCCACGTGTACTTTTCAACATTTGTGTTTGCGAACGAAAACTGATTTTTGTGTGTGTAGAGTTTTAAGTTTCATTTTCTATTGGTTTGGTATGGTAGTCATAGCCATAGAAGGGTGGCAGACCACTTCAGGGTTAACCATTCCATCATTGTACGACTGGTGCAGTGTTTTCGTCAAACGGGGAATGTTACTGACCGTCGACGTGCAGGTAGACCTCGCAAAACGACGCCGAGAGAGGACCGGCTCATATCCAGACGGGCGCGGCAACGGCCGTTCAGTACAGCTGGTGCACTTCGGGGTAATTTATCGTTTGGAGGCCACATTAGCACATGCACTGTAATCAGACGACTCCACCATCAGGGAATGCGAGCGCGACGACCCATAAAACGTCCAGTTGACATTACGTCATCGCCATGCCCGATTTGACTGGTCACATGATCATTTTGGGTGGATTATTCGCACATGGAGACGGGTCCACTGGTCTGATGAAAGTTGTTTTTGCTACGCCCTACTGACGGTCGTGCAAGGGTTTGGCGCCAACGAAACACTTCATTTCAGGACAACCACATTTTGGGCACAACTGCTTTTGGGGGGTGGGGTGTATCTGTCTGGGGTTGTTTTTCCTTTGACTGTAAGTTGGACTTTTACGTTCTTGATGGTGATCTGACAGGCCAAAAATACCGTGACAATGTGCTCGCTCCACGCGTAGTCCCCCATTTCGACAATCATGCGTTGGCTAACAGGCCAATGTTCATGGACGACAACGTTAGGCCACATAGAGCCAGAATTGTACAACATTTTTTACAGCAAGAGGCTGTTCAGACAATTCCATGGCCTGCGATGTCGCCAGACATGAACCCTATGGAGCATGTATGAGACTTTATTGGCCGAAAAATTAGCCAACGCAATCCAAAATGTCAAAATATTGACGAATTAAGAACTGCCATCTTACAGGAGTGGCAACATTTCTCCCAAGAACGGCTTAGGCGTCTTGTGCGAACCATGACGAGGCGTGTTACAGAACTTCACAATAAACGCGGTGGATATACTCGTTATTGATTTTTATGCCTTACACATACACACAATAGATGCATTTAAAAGTTCTTAAAATCTGAAGACTCTGCATTTTAATGCAATGTTGAAAACTTCCATTAAAGACAATCTGGATTTACATTTTTCCAGCGCCTGTTTTGAACCCCATTTTTGCCACGTCATAGTCACGTCTTTCAGGATGATAAATACTTCGTAGATTGGTAATTGTAGAGCCCTTGGTGTAGTCTTTTAAGAAGTGTAAGAAAAATGGTGATATCTATTTTATTGTTTTAACAGTATTGATGCAAAAAAATATATCGAAAAAAATATAGGGTGGTGCTTAACTTTTTTCGGAGTGTATATATTTTTGTGTGTAGGTGATTGCTGGTTGTTTGAACGGTAATTAGTAATGCGAGTGATCTTATGTAATAAATATATAACGACATGACATATACGGTTATGACCTTTTTCGGGAAATCGGGTTGTCGTAGCAAGGAAAACAGCTTCGCACCACTCGTCATTTTCATTGGACTGAAATATAAGGTCACTCGCATATAATCGTAATGGAATTTCTTTAGATCTCCCACGTTGCGACGTATACGTAAAGGGTGATAGGGTGTGGCAACTGAGAGATCTGCTTTAAATAATATTGGGCCATTAGTGGATTGTTGTATTCTCCATTTCGTCTTAATACCCAATAGTCTCTTTCTCCTTTTGGTCCTTTAATAGTCTTCCTCTTATGTTGATCTGTGTATCATTTATTGTTCTAACATATCACAGTAAATAAGTAAAATCAGTATAGAAAAAATAGCTGGATACGTTGGCATTTTTAGTTAATTATTGTTAAGATAAATTCTAAATTATCTTGTCTAGTTTGTCTAATTTAAATTTAATAATGCAATAGAAGACAACATCACTATATTGTTCGATCTACTTATAAACATTTGGTTAATCTATTGAATATCTCGTCTATAAAATATCCCGTTAGGGAACAATGTTATAAAAAAAATGGATCTTGTGTGGAGACATTTTAACTATAAACAGCGACTGATTAAGGGTTTAAAATAAACGTTCTCTGGCAATCTGCAAAACAGATCTAAAGAAATTAATAAATGTTTTTCTGGCTTTCTCTAAGCCCATGCCAAATCGCTTGAAATCTTCAATTACGTCGTTAAGTTCGCCGCCATTTTCATTTTCAATGTTATCTCTTTCACGCCTTCGAAGATTCTCAGAAATCATTTTACTTTTATATTCAACGTGTTCTCTAATTTCTTTATTCTTTTCTTCTAATTTCTTTTCATATCTCCTTTTTGATTCGTCATAATCTCTCTGTAATTTTTCTTTCTCCCTTTCAACATTTCGTCTTTCAACAGCATGTAATTGTTGTAGTGAATCTATGCGGTTTTCCATGTCTCTTCTATCCTCCATATTACTTCTGTCAGCAAGTTGATTTTGTAGCTTTTTCATGTCATTCATTAAAACGACTTTTTCTTCTTTAAATTTTTTTTCTTGTTGATTTCAATGCTTTTTTTTCTCGTTGATTTCAATGCTTCTTCAAGTCTACTTTTTTCAAGACATCCTTTTTCCAATTCTTGTTCATACTTTTTCTCTAATCGGCGTGTAATTTCACCTCTCTCTTGTCGTCTCTTTTTTTCTAGTATTTCCTTTTGTTGACACATGCGTCGTTGCAATGTAACCTCTGCCTCTGTATATAGTGCATTTGTGTAACAGGTAGGACCATTATGGGTCAGCATTACGTCCACCATACCAAATAATTGACTGACCTGCCCTCTCTTTATCTGACCCACTGCTCATTGTTAAAAGCTATATAACGATTTTCACATTGATGAAGTATTGCCTTAAGTTCATTTGGAACACTGCCAACATACTGATGAATAGACTGGTTTGCTTTATAAAGATCATCTTTTCTTGTAAAAAGAACAATCATATATCTAAGCATTCCTTCACCAAAATTATCGACCAAATGTTGAACAGTGTCTTGTTCCTCCTTAGTGAATCAACAAATACCGACTACGAGAACCATAGCATGTGGACCTGGTGACGTCATGCCAATGCATTTCACTATTTCATTGGTAACATTTTCATATGTCATACCAGTGTCGAATAAGTCTGGTGTGTCAACAACAATAACTTTCTTTCCTGCCTGGATTGTCTCCCCTCGTTTACATTTGCTCGTGACTGAAGATGTTGACACCTTAGATTCAAACAGATACTTCTCAAGAATAGTATTTCCTGTAGCACTTTTACCAGATCCTGTTCGTCCTATGAGCACAATCCGGATTTCACTTTCTACCCCCAATTCCACTGTAGATGTATCTGAAATATAATTAAGCACATACTGTTTTATCAACAACAACTTTGCAATACTATTCAATAGACTACATGGCAGCTTCATTTCACTAAAGGGGGGGGGGGTACAAATATACATGTTTTTGTGTTGTATCTTTACATTAACTTCCATTTTTAAAATGTTTATGGAGTGTTACATGTAACACTAATGAAATTATTCTGCCCAGTCAACCTGCACAAACTCGTTAGTTATCAAGTCGTAAATAAATGCTGCGTTCGGTATTTTACCTGAATTTTCTTTCATCGATAAATTCCAATTATTTTTCATCAAGAAAATTAATCGAACGTAAAATTAGTGAACCTATAATTAGAAGTCTTCGTCGAGTTTATTTATTTTTTATTTTATTATTTTGACAAATGTATACTTGTATATACATGACCTATTAAAACAGACAGGACAATTCTAGTGTATATTCAACATATAGGAGCCTCTGCTACCAATCGTCTAGAGCTAAGCCGCATGGAACATACGTTACAAAAATCTAGAATTAAAGAATTGATCCAGTGTTGCTTCTCAAAGAAGAATAGAGATCAAAGGTATCAGATTGAAGATCCAGATCAAATAAAAACAAAATTATCCAAGTACAAACTTAAAGGCCAAAGAAAAAACACGTCAACAACAGCTCAGACAACACGAAAACCATCATCAGTTGTGACCAGACCATTGGAGATGTATATCAGGATTATATAGTATTCTAAAGTATCGTGTTATCGTAGTTAATTATAAATATGGCGACGAAGGAAATTTTATTGAAACAGCACGTGAATACACAGACCCATAGAACCCACGGTTACCATATGACCGTAATATACATAGTACAAACTTAAACACCTATGTAATTCAACAAAATACATTGTATATGAAATTATCAAAACATGTCTTGTGTTCTCTGGTGAGATAATCGTTATCAACAAAAGTATAAAGGTCGTCTTAAACTTTCATATTTTCACAGGCATTACATAAGCCACACGAAGTGTCATTCAGCAATGTACAGTACTTACCAGTCCACTTTCTGTTCCTCGCCATTATCTGAAAGATACATGTACATCATTTACCATCAGTATCAAAGATAATCTTGCAGCTGACAACAAGACCGTCGTACGTACTACAGTTTATATCTACGTTTTTATTAGTATTATTGGGTCGAATCATCTGCTGGTGAAGGGCATCGTGTGCTCAGTAGTCAGTAGTCATATTAGATATATGTATTATTGAAATTTACGATTCCCTAATAAAGTAATTATGACTACATATTTAGGCCCTTTGGTTTACTTGCTCCCAAATAAGTAATATTGCTACATTATAACAATCAGACAAGAATTGCCTGTGGCGGCCGTGTTTGTTAACAGATCTGGATGAAATGAATAATCTTTATAGAGGACTTTACTCAAATGCTTCCTACCAAGTTTCAGTTCATTTGGCTAAGGAGTTTCAGAGAAGATTTAAATGTGAAAAGTTAACAGACGTGCGACGGACGCCAAGTGATGGCAATAGCTCACGCTGATTTTGGCAAGGTGAGCTAATAACAAGTGAAAATGTTGAAAAATAAATAACAACTACAGTAGATGTGTCGGAACGACACGCAAATGTTTCACCCTTTTTTTTAATTCCCTCAGTAATAGGTTAAGAATAACAAACTATTGTTTAAGATCTGTATCTTCAAGCCTCCTTAAATGCACAATATTTATTTAAGGAAACAATATTGCAGCAACAAATCTTGACATGATGAGGAATCTACAACACTTGCATAATGAATAAGAATTCCTATCCCTGTCAAACATTACCTTTTAATAGTTATTGAATTTTTATCTGAATTAAGAGTGTCATGTGGTCTGAGTAATAACAATCATTGTAAATTAGTGATGGCAAATGTCCTCCAGTGAAAACAAGGTCCAATGTTGATTCGTCGATTAAGGTGAGGTTGGTAACACACTGTTGTAGGTAATTTGTTTTGAAATGCTGAACTACTAAAATCAAAGGACAATAATTTGGCAAAAATTATTCAGCGGGAACGAAAGCTAAACTTGATATGTAACTCATCACTGTAATTTCAAATACCAAAAATCAAGTCAATATCCCAAAGCATTGTGAAATAAAGTGGTGACAACTAAATATTTGACCAAAGCTAAAAGTCCAAGGTTCATAAATTAGCCCAAAATAAATCAATCGGAACGAAATTCAAACTTGATCGGTAGCTCATCACTATACACTCACATTTCAAAAATCAAGTCAATATCTCATATCATAGATAAAAAGAAGTGGTGACAACTAAATATTTGGCCAAATCTCAAGGCCCAACGGTTGTAAGTTGGCCAAAAATCATTAAACCGGAATTAATTTCAAAGTTGATCTGTAACTTAGGATATACACTCTCATACCAAACATCAAGTCAATATCTGAAATCGTAGTGAAATAAAATGGTGACAACTAAATAATTTGCCAAATTTCAAAGCCGAACGGCTGTAAGTTGGCCAAAAATCATTAAACCGGAATGATATTCAAATTTGATATGTAACTTAAGATTATACACTCTCATACCAAAAATCAAGTGAATAGCTCAAATCATAGTGAAATAAAGTGGTGACAACTAAATATTTGGCCAAATTTCAAAGTCCAAGGGCCATAATTCGGCGAAAAATCATTGGACTGGAACGAAATGTAAACTTGATCTGTAACTTATCATTATAAACCCACATGCCAAATATCAAGTGAATATCTCAAAGCACAGCGAACAAAAAGTGGTGCCAACTGTTTTATTTCGGAATTGCGGCCACTTAGTGACGGGGACATACAAATGTAATACAAATTTCAAGTGTATGAGTATGCGTATTACCTGTGTTGGCCATATTTGTTAACGTATCGGAACGAAATGAGCAGCTTTATAGAAGACCTACAATACATGCTTACTACCAAGTTTCGGTTCATTTGGCCCAGTGGTTTTAGAGGAGAAGATTTTTTAGAAATCGACCAATCAGAAACAAGAATTGCCTGTGGCGGCCATATTTGTAAACGAATCGGGCCAAAATTAGCAGTCTTTATAGAGGACCTTTCATAGATACTTCCTACCAAGAATTGCTTGTGATGGCCATGTTTGTTAACAGATCGGAATGAAGTGAACAATCTTTATAAAGGACTTTACTTAGATGCTTCCTACCAAGTTTCAGCTCATTTGACTAAGTGGTTTCAGGGGAGAAGATTAAAATGTGAAAAGTTTACAGACGGAAAACGACGGACGGACGACAAGTGATGGCAATAGCTCACGTTGCCTTTGGCTAATAACAGGTGAAAATCTGCATTGTTAAAACAAATAAAAAAAATGTAATAATAATTTCAAGTGTATGCGTGTGTGCGTGTGTTTTACTGAAACAATACAAATATAGCATCCTAAATATCTAACTTTCTATTTTAATTTAAACATATTTTATTTTTCAATAATAACAAATGGATAAGACACAATTTTTTCAACTTGACTCTCTAGAAACATGTGTCACGTGGAAGGGGTGGGTCATATATAGGAATGTGACGTATCGTGTCGAACAAGCGATTTTCAAATAATGCAAGACAAACAAGATTTTATTTTGGTCATTTGGAGAAACGTGACATATCTTTCCTGTGTAACTTTCAGATATCTTACCTTTAAGAACTTGTTCCTATTCCCGGTTTTTGTTGTTACTTGTTGATTTGACTGATTAGTACTTTACCTTTATCTAACATAGATACGAGAGAGATCACAAGTGTATCTTTCTAATGTCAATTTACAGATAACTACATTGAGGAAGAAAAACCTAGACATCTATATTTACACAAATATATAGAGATTAAAACATGACCTTTTCATATCAGCCCGGTATCATCCCGAGTACCGCATATCAGCGCTTATATGGGTCGAGGGATGATATGGAAAGGGTCATGTATTAATCTGTTTATCATATACTTCCGAACCATTGCTATATGAAGTAAATAACCAAAATAAAATTAAATGACTCTATATGGGAGTCTAATTGTGTATTCAACATACATTTTCAGAACACTATATATTGTCAAACAAAAACATTTCTATCCCCATAAATATTAATGGCAACATTTACTATGAAGGCATTTTGAAACATGGAAAATATATAGATGCGATTCTTTAGTGTGTTTTTTTTATTTACCGTGAAAGCGGTTTCAGAGGAGAAGATTTTTTTTAGAACTGGGCGGATTATTCCTTCGAGGACTAATTATCCCCCAGCAGAGGTATAGAAACGGTGACAGTAATACAAACGTAGATACCAAATCTACTGACAGTAATACAACGTAGATACCAAATCTACTGTGACAGTAATACAAACGTAGATACTAAATCTACTGTGACAGTATACGTAATACAAACGTAGATACTAAATCTACTGTGACAGTAATACAAACGTAGATACTAAATCTACTGCACACGGCACGTTTCTGAAATCTGGTACACCTAAAGTCAGACCATTTGAAAAACAAACAAATTAAAAAAAAACCTTCGAGAGCAAAAAAACCCAAAGGGCTAAAACAGAACAGTCGAAATCAGCTACGGTAGCATATGTCTGGAGGAGAAGAACCTTAGTTTTGATAAAAATTACATAATTTAGGAACTGTAAATTTCGAGAACAAAACATCTAATAAACCATGTCGGTGTTGAAGCAATGACTACTGGGTGAATGGTACCCTCGGGAAATATTGTCCACCAGCGGAGGTATCTACTCTGTGATAGTAATAAAACCAAGCGTAAATATCAAATTAACTTTCGAGTACTATGTTATTTAATGTTTACCCTCCAAAATTCTCCAGTCAAAACAAAGTATAAACACGTGCTAAAAGTTTTCATGACCGCATATCATGGCCTTAAGGTAATAAATCTCGTATTCGAAAAACGGCCACTCAGAACATTCTATCCTGTACTAACATATAATAACATTCCTATAAAACACAGATATGTTATTTTCAGATGTCAGATTCCAGGTCTAGACAATGACACATTCGTTGTCCAGAATACCATGCCTCAAAGTATTATAAACCACACGATCCCACCAACAGATGACTAAATACACGCATATGATCGATGTCATTACTACGAATACTCAAATGTTACGGATGGTGTCCAAAGACGTAAAGTGAAGTGTTCTAGATGGGTGTATGATACGGATACGTTCCATGAAACTTTTACATCAAAGGTTTGTGCAATGTATTCAAATGTTTTCTGTTGTTGTGTCATGTATTCAAATGTTCAGCTCATATACAATGTACATAGAAACCAAAAGTGCTAATGTTATTACAGAGTTAGTCAGCTTTTCTTAGGTGTGAATTTTCTGTTCTAATAAGTGTACACATCCTGACCTCAGTGTGGTGCAGGTATTAATCGTATTAAACAGTAATATGTGGAAATAAATAAGTGTGTAAAACAATAACAAAGATTATGTACGTGATCTAAGGCCGTATATTCGTGAGGTTGAACCTCTGGATTTAAATTGTTGTCTGGGTATTCACACTTCTACCTTTATGTGTATCCCGTTATTTCGTTTACTGGTAGCCATAGAGAAAGAGTAAATTAAATTGATGCGTTTATATAGATACATGATACAGGACTACTTTCTCTTTAATCTTTTTTTATTACAAAACTTGTAATTCATTGAGTTTCTAATTCCTTAAATTATATATATTTTTTATTTTTAGTTCTAAATGAGTCATTCATTCTGAAATAACTTGTAGAAACAGAACATTGGTATATCTTAGGATTAGAAACAGAACATTGGTATATCTTATGGTTAGAAACAGAACATTGGTATATCTTAGGATTAGAAACAGAACATTGGTATATCTTATGGTTAGAAACAGAACATTGGTATATCTTAGGATTAGAACATTCTTTGATTTTAAATCAACGATCAGGGGCCGTCGTGGCCGTGATCGTATGATAGTTAGATTTACAACTACCTATGCAATCAGTGTCTATCACCATTGATGTTGTGAGTTAGAATAGCGATCAAGGAGAGTTGTACAATATTATGTGATAAAGTTTGTTAGTGACTTGCGACATGTCAGTGGTTTTCTTCGGGTCCTCCGGTTTCCTCCACCAATAAAACTGACCGCCATGATATAACTGAAATATTGCTGAAAGTGTCGTTAAACACCATCAAGCAAACATTAAATCAACGATCTGATTTTTTTTATTAATCTTTCAGGAAAACGAAGCAAGAAGGTTCTGAAATGAAGAAACAGAAAGAATTGGAACTTAAAAAATGTTGAAAAACACGTTAATATTTCGTTAGATCTTGAAATCAAATTATATTTTAAGTTGATGTAAAGCATTATGTTTTGTTCCAAAAAATTTCAAATGCATAAGAAATTGTCTCTTTGAAAGAATCTCTTGTGTTGAAATCCAATGTATACATGTACAGCCTCTTTAGAGAATTACATCGATATATCAAAACCATTCATATCGTTTGTATCTATTAGAAAGGGTAGTCACATGACCAGTTTTTGCAAGGAGCTAATATAGAAAAAAAACCGGTACTAATTAATGCAACAAATGTACCATTATAAAGACACTAAAAACATTAAAAAAAAAGATGAAAAACGTTATGATAACTGGTGCTTTATAAAATGGTAAGGCATAAAATACAAAGCAAAAAATACAAGTTTCAAAATATATTCCTAAAATAGTAGAAATTTTGGCAAAAACGAAACCCATAAAACTGTTCACTTTCCTTGATTGACACAGGTACTTCACTTGATTGACACAGGTACTTTACTTGATTGACACAGGTACTTCATTTGATTGACACAGGTACTTCAATTTATAAGTGTTGGGGTTAAACTAGTAAAATGCCATAACAAACACAAAAGATACTTTTATAAATATGCAATCATGATACAAACAAACGATCTAATTGAAGACAACAATTAAACGATGTCATAAATACATCAAGATACTTTATGCTTCATACCTTGACATACACCTCGAAATTGACAGTGAGGGGTGGTTAAAAATGAAACTTTACGACAAAAGAGATAATATCAATTTTCCTATTGAGAACTTTCCATTTATATGTAGCAATATACAATCAGCACCTGTATATGGAGTATATATCTCTAAGTTGATCCATATTCCAGCACATGTGGGTATTATCATGATTTCCTTGATATGGATTGCTGCTAACAAGGAAGCTTCTGAACCAAGGGTTCTTAAATGCTAAATTAAAGTCATCACTTCGAAAGTTTTACTTTCGCCACCATGACTTGGTTAACCGTTACAGAGTATCTGTGTCACAAATGACCACGGATATATTCCGTTTGTCGTAATAACAATCCAGTCCTGTCATCATTCATGACTTATCACCGGGTTTGTAACAAGAGTAATACGATGGATACTACATGTGGGGGGTCAACTGCTCACCCTTCCACATCACCTGATTTCTCACCAATTTTTACTTGTCTTGGTGATGTCTGTGTTGTTAATGTTGTCAAATTACACATGTTCATGTTTTAGGTTCGTGTTGTGATGTCCGCTATGAGTTCCGCATAAAAATGATGTTCGATTCATCTTAAATCACATTTGTTTATGGGGCTCATCTTTTATATATATTATTTGTATTTATTTACGTCTACTACACGATTCCATTTCAGATGATATTCATGTTGTTTAACAGTAACCAGTAACTCGACGGAAGTCACATGTGGAGCAGGAACTGCGAACCCTCCAGGAGAGCCTGCGTTCACTCCTGCTTTTTGTGGGGTTTGTGTTGCTCAATCTATGGTTATCTGTGTAATGTTTTGTTGATCGTTGTTTGCTTTTTTGTCATTTTTCTTTTGGCCATTTGTCTAATTCAAATTCAATAATATGATAAAAGACAACATCACTATATTGTTAGCTCTACTTAAATACACACCTGGTTAATATATCAAATATCTCGTCTATAAAATATCCCGTTAAGGAACAATGTTATAACAAATTTTGGATCTTGTATGGTGATATTTTAACTATAAACCGCGAATGATTAAGGGTTTGAAATAAATGTTCTCTGGTAATCTGCACATTTAAAATCCAAAGAAATTAAAGACCGCTCTCCCACCTGTTACCACGCTTGAGCAAACTCGCTTGAAACCATTACCAATGTCGGCCAGCACACCGCCACTTTCATTTTCAATGGCATCTCTTTCATGCTTTCGTAGATTCTCAGAATTCATTTTACTTTCATATTCGATTTCCTTTTTTTTTACTTGTTCTCTAATTTCTTTATTCTTTTCTTCTAATTTCTTTTCATATCTCATTTTTGATTCGTCATACTCTCTTTTAATAGAATTTTCTTCTTCAGCAGCATGTAATTGTTGTTGTGATTTGATATGGTTTTCCAATCTATCCTGTATATTACTTACGTCAGGAAAT
>MJUT01023503.1:82125-93540 GCA_002080005.1 Gigantidas platifrons
GCTCCAAAATTCTCCAATCAAAACAAAGTATAAACTCGTGCTAAAAGTATATTATGGCCTTAAGGTAATACAACTCGTATTCGAAAAACGGCCACTCAGAACATTCTATCCTGTATTAACATATAATAACATTCCTGTAAAACACAGATATGTTATTTTCAGATGTCAGATACCAGGTCTAGACAATGACACATTCGTTGTCCAGAATACCATGCATCAAAGTATTATAAACCACACGATCCCACCAACAGATGACGAAATACACGCATATGATCGATGTCATTACTACGAATACTCAAATTTTACGGATGGTGTCCAAAGACGTAAAGTGAAGTGTTCTAGATGGGTGTATGATACGGATACGTTCCATGAAACTTTTACATCAAAGGTTTGTGCAATGTATTCAAATGTTTTCTGTTGTTGTGTCATGTATTCAAATGTTCAGCTCATATGCAATGTACATAGAAACCAAAAGTGCTAATGTTATTACAGAGTTAGTCAGCTTTTCTTAGGTGTGAATTTTCTGTTCTAATAAGTGTACACATCGTGACCTCAGTGTGGTGCAGTATTAATCGTATTAAACAGTAATTAAAACTGACCGCCACGATATAACTGAAATATTGCTGAAAGTGTCGTTAAACACCATCAAGCAAACATTAAATCAACGATCTGATTTTTTTTATTAATCTTTCAGGAAAACGAAGCAAGAAGGTTCTGAAATGAAGAAACAGAAGGAATTGGAACTTAAAAAATGTTGAAAGTTAATATTTCGTTAGATCTTGAAATCAAATTATATTTTAAGTTGATGTAAAGCATTATGTTTTGTTCCAAAAATTTTCAAATGCATAAGAAATTGTCTCTTTGAAAGAATCTCTTGTGTTGAAATCCAATGTATACATGTACAGCCTCTTTAGAGAATTACATCGATATATCAAAACCATTCATATCGTTTGTATCTATTAGAAAGGGTAGTCACATGACCAGTTTTTGCAAGGAGCTAATATAGAAAAAAAACCGGTACTAATTAATGCAACAAATGTACCATTATAAAGACACTAAAAACATTAAAAAAAAAGATGAAAAACGTTATGAAAGCTGGTGCTTTATCAAATGGTAAGGCATAAAATACAAAGCAAAAAATACAAGTTTCAAAATATATTCCTAAAATAGTAGAACTTTTGGCAAAAACGAAACCCATAAAACTGTTCACTTTCTTTGATTGACACAGGTACTTCACTTGAGTGACACAGGTACTTCACTTGATTGACACAGGTACTTTACTTGATTGACACAGGTACTTCATTTGATTGACACAGGTACTTCAATTTAAAGTGTTGGGGTTAAACTAGTAAAATGCCATAACAAACACAAAAGATACTTTTATAAAGATGCAATCATGATACAAACAAACGATCTAATTGAAGACAACAATTAAACGATGTCATAAATACATCAAGATACTTTATGCTTCATACCTTGACATACACCTCGAAATTGACAGTAAGGGGTGGTTAAAAATGAAACTTTACGACAAAAGAGATAATATCAATTTTCCTATTGAGAACTTTCCATTTATATGTAGCAATATACAATCAGCACCTGTATATGGAGTATATATCTCTAAGTTGATCCATATTCCAGCACGTGTGGGTATTATCATGATTTCCTTGATATGGATTGCTGCTAACAAGGAATCTTCTGAACCAAGGGTTCTTAAATGCTAAATTAAAGTCATCATTTCGAAAGTTTTACTTTCGCCACCATGACTTGGTTAACCGTTACGGAGTATCTGTGTCACAAATGACCACGGATATATTCAGTTTGTCGTAATAACAATCCAGTCCTGTCATCATTCATGACTTATCAACGGGTTTGTAACAAGAGTAATACGATGGATACTACATGTGGAGGGTCAACTGCTCACCCTTCCGCATCACCTGATTTCTCACCAATTTTTACTTGTCTTGGTGATGTTCGTGTTGTTAATGTTGTCAAATTACACGTGTTCATGTTTTAGGTTCGTGTTGTGATGTCCGCTACGAGTTCTGCGTAAAAATGATATTCGATTCATCTTAAATCACATTTGTTTATGGGGCTCATCTTTTATATATATTATTTGTATTTATTTACGTCTACTACAAGATTCCATTTCAGATGATATTCATGTTGTTTAACAGTAACCAGTAACTCGACGGAAGTCACATGTGGAGCAGGAACTGCGAACCCTTCAGGAGCACCTGCGTTCACTCCTGCTTTTTGTGGGGTTTGTGTTGCTCGATCTATGGTTATCTGTGTAATGTTTTGTTGATCGTTGTTTGCTTTTTTGTCATTTTTCTTTTGGTCATTGTACTGTTTGTCCTCTTCGTTTTACGGCTTCTGATAACCCCTTCAGTATCTTCAAACTTTTCATAAACCCTCCAACACCTGACTGTGGGGCCACGTGATCTCGATAGTGTCTCATTGCCGAATAATGCTATTCAACGTAAAATGACAATTCACAAAGTCATTCAGAGATACCAATGTACCTAAGTTGAGTCGTTACACTAGGTATACAATGGATACAATGCAACACTCAATCATGATCTTGATAGTTTGCGTTCTCGAGTAATAACATTCCCGTCTGTGCTACTGTACTACTATTTTGTTTCCATTTCAATACAGTAAAATGTCTAACCCGAACATCTACTTTTGTGTTCGGAATAGACAGGTGTTCGGTTTATCAAAGGCTAAATTATGAAAGATTTTCTACATCGGGACTACATTTAAGTTCGGTTTATCCATGATTCCAGTTTATTCAGGATGTATTATTCATAAACGCTGGTTGCTTGAATGGTAATTAGAAATCTGATTAAAATTAGATCTCTCACTTGCTCCCCATTACTGATATGGCTAGTCGTTGGATTTCTGAGGAAACTCCATTACGGGTAACATGTGAGTCTCGCAATCGCCATTGTCATTTGACAGAAGCAAATGGTCACTCGCATATGGGCCGTCATAGGATTTCTTCAGATCTCCAACGCTGTGACGTATACGTAAAGGGTGATGGGGTGTGACAAGTGAGAGATCTGCTTTAAATAAGATTGGGTCATTAGTGGATTGTTGAATTCTCCATTTCGTCTTTATACCCAATAGTTTCTTTCTCCTTTTGGTCCTTCAATAATCTTAGTCTTATGTTGATATTGGAGACATTTATTGTTTTAACATATCACAGTAAATTCAGAAAATAAATAAAATCAGTATAGAAAAAAACAGCTAAATACGTTGGTATTTTTAGTTAATTATTGTTAAGATCAATTCTAAATTATCTTGTCTAGTTTGTCTAATTCAAATTCAATAATATGATAAAAGACAACATCACTATATTGTTAGCTCTACTTAAATACACACCTGGTTAATATATCAAATATCTCGTCTATAAAATATCCCGTTAAGCAACAATGTTATAACAAATTTTGGATCTTGTATGGTGATATTTTTACTATAAACCGCGAATGATTAAGGGTTTGAAATAAATGTTCTCTGGTAATCTGCACATTTAAAATCCAAAGAAATTAAAGACCGCTCTCCCACCTGTTACCACGCTTGAGCAAACTCGCTTGAAACCGTTACCAATGTCGGCCAGCACACCGCCACTTTCATTTTCAATGGCATCTCTTTCATGCTTTCGTAGATTCTCAGAATTCATTTTACTTTCATATTCGATTTCCTTTTTTTTTACTTGTTCTCTAATTTCTTTATTCTTTTCTTCTAATTTCTTTTCATATCTCATTTTTGATTCGTCATACTCTCTCTGTAATCTTTCTTTCTCTCTTTTAATAGAATTTTCTTCGACAGCAGCATGTAATTGTTGTTGTGATTTGATATGGTTTTCCAATCTATCCTGTATATTACTTACGTCAGGAAATTGATTTTGTAGCTTTTTCATGTTCATTTCGTAATTCATCAACTCGTTCTTCAATTCTTTTGCATGCTTTTTCTCTAATCTGCGTGTAATATCATCACTCTCTTCTTGTTTCTTTTTTTCTAGTTTTTTCTTCTGATCACACATTCGTCGTTGCAATGTAACCTCTGCCTCTGCATATAGTTCATTTGTATAACAGGAACGACCATTATGAGTCTGCATTAAGTCCACCATACCAAAGAATCGACTGATCTGCTCTCTCTGTGTCTGACCTACTGCGTCATTGTTAAAAGCTACATAGCGATTTTCACATTGATTAAGCATTTCCTTAAGTTCCTTTGGAAGACTGTCAACATATTGATGAATAGACTGGTTACTTTTAGAAAGTTCGTCTTCTCTTGTAAAAAGAACAATCATATATCTAAGCATTCCTTCACCAAATTTATCGACAAAATGTTGAACAGTATCTTGTTCCTCCTTAGTGAATCTCCCAATACCGACAACGAGAACCATAGCATGTGGACCTGGTGATGTGATGCCAATGCATTTCACTATTTCATTGATAACCGTTTCATTTGCCATTCCAGTGTCGAATAAGCCTGGTGTATCAACAACAATAACTTTCTTTCCTGCCTGGATTGTCTCCCCTCGTCTACATTTGCTCGTGACTGAAGATGCTGACAACTTAGAATCAAAATGAATCTTCCCAAGAATAGCATTTCCTGTAGCACTTTTACCAGCTCCTGTTCGTCCTATGAGCACAATCCGGATTTCACTTTCTACACCAAATTCCACTGTAGATGTATCTGGAATACAAATAAACAAATACTGTTTTATCAACAACAACTTTGCAATACTATTCAATAGACTACACGACAGCATCATTTCACTAAATCGGGTAGCTTACTAATATACATGCTTTGTGTGTTGTATCTTTACATTGACTTCCGTTTTGAAAATATTTACCGTTTCATGTAACACCATTGAAGTTATCCTACACACACTCGTTAGTTATCAAGTTGTAACAAGGGCAATGCAAAGCGTGGCGTATCCCCTCGCCGTTAAATCCCTTAAAAAGTCAAAGTTCAACTGTGACCTTGACCTTTGACCTAGAAAATCAATAGGGTGCCAGATCTTTGTTAGTATTACTTGAGTACCAAGTTTGGTTGAAATCCATTGAACCATGTTGACTCTAAAGTGTTCACAAGAAATGTTACGGAAGGTCGGACAGATGCACGGACGGACGGACAGTAGTGTTACTATATCCCCTTCGTAAAAATTTGACCCTTTGACCTTGAAAATCGATAGGGTTTCAGATTTTCCTAAGAACTAAGTATGTACCACGTTTGGTCAAAATCCATTGAAAGATGTGGATTCTAGAGTGTTCACAAGGATGTTACAGGGTAAAGATTAGACCCTGTGACCTTGACCTTCGACCTTGAAAATCAATAGGGTTCCAGACTCTCCTAAGGACTAAGTATGTACCAAGTTTGGTCAAAATCCATTGAAGGATGTTGATTCTAGAGTGTTCACAAAGATGTGATGCGGTAAAAATTTGACCCGGTGACCTTGATCTATGACCTTGAAAATCAATAGGGTTCCAGATTATCTTAAGGACTAAGTATGTGCCAAGTTTGGTCAAAATCTATTGAAGGATGATGATTCTAGAGTGTTCACAAGGATGTTACAGAAGGACGGACGGACGGTAGCGTTACTCTATCACTTCGCAACTTCGTTGGCGAGGGGGGAAAATGCTGCGTTCGGACCTTTTCCTGAACTTTCTTTCATCGGTTGATTCTAATTTTAAGAATAAATAGAAGTCTCTTTTTTTTACAATTATATACATGACCTATTAATACAGACAGGACCATTCTAGTGCCTATGGCCTGTAGGTGGCACGCTACCGACTCAGGTACCAATCGTCTAGAGCTAAGCAGTATGGAACATAGCCGGGATTGAGATTGATAATCCCACCATAGACAGACACGTATTTGTAAAAAAAGGTTTCTCATATCAATTAGCATAATCTCGTGATAATGAGAACATTTACAACAATAAATTATTGAAAACTTTCACAAAATTTTAATACCGCTATAATGATCTTGTATATAAATACAATTCTACAGTCAGTGATCTGATCAAAAAGGGTATTTTACACCCATTTATGGGGATGTAATTAACAAAGCTAACAGGTTCAAATATGATGCATATAAACTTGTAAAATCCTTGATAAATATTAGTCATAATGGCTCTGACTTAGCACCAATAGTTCAATCTTTGAGGCAGGATTACTTTGCTAAAATATAGACAATCTACTAGAGCAACTAGTAGGTCCAACTAGCAATTAAATCAGTACATTTATATATCATTTCATAGTATATTACTATTTTCTGTTCAATGTTTAATTCCAACAAATTGACTACGTAATTATTCTGGCCTCGCACAAAGACCATTAATTTCTTCATATGTTCATGGCTCATTGATTTGAATCCATTAGAAGTATAAGTAATGATTTTTTTTCTCCTAAGTGTAATCATCTTTAACCAACAGATGATCTCTTCCTATCTAGTAGACAGCTAACAACACATATTTATTGGCCATGCTATTGTACTGTCCATGTTTATGTTGTCATTCAATTTTGTGATAGCATGTCTTCTTTTTGACAAGACTCGAGCTAGCAACCAATATGTCTCAAAACCCCCAAAAAATAATAAGAGAAAAACGTACCTTTAAAGATTTCTATCTACCAATAATAAATATATTACTGTAAATGAATATTCAACATAATGAATCGACATCTGGGCATAGAGGAAATATTTCTGGAGGCAACCCCTTTCCCGCAATGCAAAGTAGATATTTGACAGCTTACTGCGGATCTAAAGGTACAGAATCCCACACAGACACTCATGTGAGTATAACAGACAATACATATTATGTTCTATTTCACATGTTCACCCGAACATAAAATATTTCTTCTCTGTACTGGGCTAAATAACGAAGACACAAATATTGTTTGGGATGGTGAGCTCAGAAAACTGTAGGCGAACTTTAAATAAACACAGAGTAAACAAATAATTTGGATTTGCCAGCGTTTTGCTAAACAAAATAAAGCCCTAAGATTCCGGTTCACATGAAGACATCTCTTAAGTAAAAAAAAATGTTAATATAGAGCATTAGAAAAATATAACAATAAGTTGTATAAAAATAAACCCTGCATGTGCGTGTCACATTTATTTAATAAATAGTATTATTTTGTTTTATCTATTTATTCTTAAATTGTGTATCTAAAGGTGTCAAATCACTAATTTAATTCACCAATCAGAGCTTAGAACAGAAGTAGTCCTTTGCAAAGAAAAATGTTCGTGTCGGTTTGTTGTATTTTGAGGCCAAATTTGGTGGCATTGAGTTGTATTTGAATCCTTGATGCATGACTTATAAATACTGAAATACCGGGAATGACGGTCCTATTTTTAGAGTACGAGATGTCCCATAGCATGACATTTCACTGCAAGGCTTTAGCATCAAGTCATTTAAGGACCGGACAATACTTTTGATTTAAACCCCAAGTGGGCAAGAACTTTACCGTCTGTTGGCAATTTTTCATGGGATATTTATTAACCCCTCCCCCCCAATCCAAACATCAAAATCGATATTTGACACCCTGCTGTGGGCTTGAGGTGCAGAATGCCACCCAGGCACTTAAGTCAGTTAAAAGCCCGGGCAATACCTTTGACTTAAGTCCCAAGTGGGCAAGAACTTTGCCGTCTGTTGGCAAATTTCATGGGATATGTATAGAACCCCCTAAAAAAAATATCCAGATATAAATGATGATTTTCGACAACCTGCTGTGGGCTTGAGGTGCAGATTCCCATTCAGGCACTTAAGTCAGCTAAACGCCAGGAAAATACATTTAATCTAAACCCCAAGTAGATATGAACTTCGCCTTCGGTTGGCAATTTTATATGGGATATTTATAGAGCCTGCCCTCCCCCCATCAAAATCCAATTAATTATCAAATTTGATATTCGACACACTGCTGTGGGCTTGAGGTGCAGAATCCCACCCAGGTACTTAAGTCAGTTAAAAGCCCTGGAAATACCTTTGATTTAAATCCCAAGTAGACAAGAACTTTTCCATCCATTGGCAATTTTTCATGGGATATTTATAGAGCACCGCCCCCCAAAAAAATTACAAATATCAAAGTTGATATTTGACACCCTGCTGTGGGCTTGATGTGCATAATCCCATCCAGGCAGTTAAGTCAGTCAAAGGCCCGGGGAATACCTTTGACTTGAGCCCCAAGTGGGCAAGAACTTTGCCGTCTGCTTGCAATTTTTCATGGGATATTTATAGAGCCTCAACCCTAAAAAAAAATCCAAATATCAAAGTTGATATTTGACACCCTGTTGTGGGCTTGAGGTGTAGAATCCTACCCAGGGACTTAAGTCAGTTTAAAGCGCTGGAAATACCTTTGATTTAAGCCCCAGGTAGACAAGAACTTTACCGTCCGTTGGCAATTTTTCATGGCATATTTATAGTCCCCCCCAATGATTTTCTTACTAATATAAAGTTGATATTTGACACCCTGCTGTGGGTTTGATGTGCAGAATCCCATCCAGGCACTTAAGTCAGTTAAAGGCCCGGGCAATACCTTTGATTTAATCCCCAAGTGGGCAAGAACTTTGCCGTCCGTTTGCAAATTTTCATGGGATATATATAGAGCCTCCCCCTCCAAATAAAACCCAAATATCAAAGTTGATATTTGACACCCTGCTGTGGGCTTGAGGTGCAGAATCCCACCCAGGCACTTAGGTCAGTTAAAAGCACTGGCAATACCTTTGACTTAAACCCCAAGTAGACAAGAACTTTTCCATCCGTTGGCAATTGTTCATGGGATATTTATAGATCCTCACCCCCCAAAAAAAATCCAAATATCAAAGTTGATATTTGACACCCTCATGTAGGCTTGAGGTGTAGAATCCCACCTATGCACTTAAGTCAGTTAATTGTCCGGGCAATACCTTTGATTCACACCCCAAGTCGGCAAAAACTTTGCCGTCCGTTTGCAATTTTTCATCGGATATTTATAGTGCCCCCCACCATTTTTTTTTTTTTTTTACAAATATCAAAGTTGATATTTGACACCCTGCTGTAAGGTTGATGGTACAGAATCCTACCCAGGCACTTAATTCAGTTAAAGGCCCGGGAAACACCTTAGATTTAATCCCCAAATGGGCAAGAATTTTGCCGTCCGTTTGCAATTTTTCATGGGATATTTATAGAGCACCCCCACTCCCCAAAAATCCAAATATCAAAGTTGATATTTGACACCCTGTTGTGGGGTTGAGGTGCAAAATCACACCCAGGCACTTAAGTCAATTAAAAACCCTAGCAATACCTTTGATCTAAACCCCAAGTAAACAAGAACTATTCCATCCGTTCGCAATTTTTCGTGGGATATTTATAGAGCCCAACTCACCAAAAATCCAAATATCAAAGTTGATATTTGACACCCTGTTGTGGGCTGGAGGTGCAGAATCGCACCCAGGCATTTAAGTCAGTTAAAAGCCCTTGCAAGACCTCTGATTTAAACCCCAAGTAGACAATAAATTTTCTATCCGTTGGCAATTTTTTGTGGGATATTAATAGAGCCCCCCTCCCCAAAAATCCAAATATCAATGTTGATATTTGACACCCTGTTGTGGGCTTGAGGTGCAGAATCCCACCCAGGCACTTAGGTCAGTTAAAACCCCTGGCAATACATTTGATCTAAACCCCAAGTAGACAAGAACTTTTCCATCCGTTGGCAATTGTTCATGGGATATTTATAGGGCCCCCCCCCCCCAAAAAAAATTACAAATATCAAAGTTGATATTTGACACCCTGCTGTGGGCTTGATGTGCAGATTTCCATACAGGCACTTAAGTCAGTTCAAGGCCCGGGCAATACCTTTGATTTACACCCCAAGTGGGCAAGAACTTTGCCGTCCGTTTGCCATTTTTCATGAGATATTTATAGAGCCTCACCCCCTCCCCCTCAAAATCCAAATATCAAAGTTGATATTTGACACCCTGTTGTAGGCTTGAGGTGTAGAATCCCACATAGGTACTTAAGTCAGTTAAAAGCCCTAGCAATACCTTTGATTTAATCTCCAGGTAGACATGAACTTTACCATCCGTTAGCAATTTTTCATGGGATATTTATAGTGCCCACCCCCCACCCAATTTGTTTCTTACAAATATCAAAGTTGATATTTGACACCCTGCTGTGGGCTTGATGTGCAGATTTCCATACAGGCACTTAAGTCAGTTAAAAGCCCGGGCAATACCTTTGACTTACACCCCAAGTGGGCAAGAACTTTGCCGTCCGTTTGCAATTTTTCATGAGATATTTATAGAGCCTCACCCCCAAAAAAAAATCCAAATATCAAAGTTGATATTTGACACCCTGTTGTAGGCTTGAGGTGTAGAATCCCACATAGGCACTTAAGTCAGTTAAAAGCCCTGGCAATACCTTTGATTTAATCTCCAGGTAGACATGAACTTTACCATCCGTTAGCAATTTTTCATGGGATATTTATAGTAATCACCCCCCCTCCAATTTGTTTCTTACAAATATCAAAGTTGATATTTGACACCCTGCTGTGGGCTTGGTGTGCAGAATCCCACCCAGGCACTTAATTTAGTTAAAGGACCGGGCAATGCCTTAGATTTAAGCCCCAAGTGGGCAATAAGTTTGCCGTCCGTTTGCAATTTTTCATGGAATATTTATAGAGGCTCCCCTCCCCAAAATCCAAATATCAAAGTTGATATTTGACACCCTGCTGTGGGTTTCAGGTGTAGAATCCCACCAGGCACTTATGTCAGTAAAAGGCTCGGGCAATACCTTTGATTTAAACCCCAAGTGGGTAAGAACTTTGTCCCTAGCTTTGGACGGAAAGTAAATATCGCAAGCTTACAACATTTTACAAAATGCATAATAAAGTATGTCCTCAATACTTGTGTAATTGTCTACCTCCTACAATATCTAGTATCAGTGATCATAATCTCCGAAACAATGAAAACTACACAACACCAAGAAGTAGACTCAGAATGTCTATTACATCCTTTATACAATCTGCTGTTTTATTATGGAACAATTTAGATTTAAATGTTAGAAATAGCCCAAATATATCATACTTTAAATCTAGAATTAAAGAAAAAACTGTTAAATCCCCAGAGTATTATGGTGAAGGGTCCAGAAAACTAAGCATACTCCATGCTAGAGTACGACATCAATGCAGCTCATTTAATTCTGATTTATATCGCATAAACATTACAAATGACCCACAATGTCAATGTGGTGCGTGCACCTTTTGTAGATTCAACTCATTATTGAATGGAATTTCCATTATACCAAAACGAAAGAGATTGTCTTTTTAGAATCTTAAGAGAAACCCACAAAAATATAGAAACATTACTCTTTGGAAACGATGAAATTAATAAAAACGAAAATTATATTATCTTCAATAAAGT
>MJUT01023503.1:97056-107388 GCA_002080005.1 Gigantidas platifrons
AAATATTCAAATATCACCATTAGGTCTTGTCCCCAAAAAGTGTCCAGGAGAATTTCGTATTATTCATCATCATTCATACCCAGAGGGATCTCCATTAACGATGGCTTTTTTGTACATCTCGAAAAACAGTAGGCACATTGTAGCCGATACAGAAGACTAAATTGTTCGTCCCTACCCAACTCTGCATGTTTTTTCAGTGACAGTCAAAAGTCGTTGACCCGGTTGACCCATCCCCTCTCTTATTTTTATGTAGTTTTTATATATTATTGAACTTGTTCTCTCCCTGAATAGCTGAAATACTGCTCGCTCAATCAATCCATCTTTCTTGTATTTTGTTTGTACACATCACGATTTCGTAATGCATATAGATCTTCCCTTGACATTATCCCCTTGAAACTTTATAAGGCTATCAAAACATTTATAATTCATTCAAAGTACTTTCGCATTGGGAGAGGATAACAATTTTGGTTATTTATTAATTTCCTTTTCTACAGCCATTCTAAAAAATCAAATTTAAGCAAGGGCAACGCAAAGCGTGGCATATCCCCTCGCCATTAAACCCCTAAGAAATTCAAAGTTCAACTGCGACCTTGACCTTTGACCTAGAAAATCAATAGGGTGCCAGATCTTTCTTACTATTACTTGAGTACCAAGTTTGGTTGAACTCTATTGAACCATGTTGACTCTAGAGTGTTCACAAGAAATGTTATGGAAGGACGGACATATGTACGGACGGACGGACAGTAGCATACTATATCCCCTTCGTAAAAATTTGACCCTGTGACCTTGACCTATGACCTTGAAAATCGATAGGGCTCCAGATTTTCTTAAGGACTAAGTATGTACCAAGTTTGGTCAAAATCCATTGAAAGATGTTGATTCTAGAGTCTTCACAAGGATGTTACAGGGTAAACATTAGACCCTTTTACTTCGACCTTTTGACCTATGACCTTGACAATCAACAGGGTTCCAGACTCTCCTAAAGACTAAGTATGTACACAGTTTGGTCAAAATCCATTGAAGGATGTTGTTTCTAGAGTGTTCACAAGGATGTTATGTGGTAAAAATTTGACCCAGTGACCTTGACCATTGACCTTGAAAATCAATAGTGTTGCAGACTCTCCTAAGGACTAAGTATATACTAAGTTTGGTCAAAATCCATTGAAGGATGTTGATTCTAGTGTGTTCACAAGGATGTTACGCGGTGAAAATTTGACCCGGTGACCTTGACCTTTGACCAGGGTTTTTGTTAGACCTAATAATGTTACGGACAATTGTCCTAAAAGTGGTATTTCCTATCAGTCATTCCCTATTTACTTAAGCTAAATATTTGTCCTAAAAGTCTTCAAAGTTTAGGTCATTTTCAAAATCTTTAGGCCATTTGCCTAGAAAATGCCCCAACTGAAACCCTGTTGACCTTGAAATCAATAGGGTCCCAGTCTCTCCTATGGACTAAGTATGTACCAAGTTTGATCAAAATCCATTGAAGGATGTTGATTCTAGAGTGTTCACAAGGATGCTACGGAAGGTAGGACGGAACGACGGACGGACACATCCATTGAAGGATGTTGATTCTAGAGTGTTCACAAGGATGTTATGGAAGGAAGGACGGACGGTAGTGTTACTATATCCCTTCACAACTTCGTTGGCGAAGGGATAAAAATAAATTATGAGTTTTTAAGTTATAAGAAAGGGAAGACCATTCTTTAGAAATAAAATCAGAGGTGAAAGTTTGAATATAATTAGATCATATGGCAAGCTAAAGGTAAAATAATAATATGTAAGCGATACCTTCCATCTTTCTTGTATGGAAGCCATGTCTTGCTGTAGTTTTCTCAGAAAAACATTCTATCATTTTTCACAATTAACAAGCTACACAATTAATTTGGAAAATTTGATATATCAGCCCTTTCAATAAGGGGCAGTACCAGGTACTTTTACCTGCCTAAGATAATCTTTGGTACCTCCTGATTTTAAAGAGTGTTTAAGATATTCATGAAAATGTTCAAACTTTAATATAAAGTACCACCTGTTAATAGTGAAGTACTTGTAAGCTTAAAAATTATTGAAAACCCTGATATATTTTAATTACTTACACTAGGATCCTCTCCTGCCTTAGGATAGGCTTTCACAAACTGGGCAACATATGTCATAACTGATTTCTCATCAGGCTTCTCAACATCAACATCTACAATTTCATATAAAATTTTAATTATTTCTTTCAAAGTTTTGGACAAAGTATATTTTTAAAGATAATCTACATAAGGACAACAAAGATATAGACATGTATATGGACTATAATATGTTGTGCTTAATGCTACTTTTGACGAAATTTCAGTTGCTTACATGACTTATTTAACATATTGAAACAAACTAATCTGAATGATGAGTTTGTTTGAATAAGTTCATGAGTAAGACATATTGTTTATCTGATTGGTAACAGAAATTAAATCATTGATATTTGTAGCTATGGTACAACATATGCATTCAAACCTGTATGTTGTACCATTGCATTAGCACCGGCCAATTGCATTTGGATTCAACAAAGTTTAAATTGCTAATAATATATAGGGGAGGATTGTGATCCCATTGAATGGTTTAACTCTGTCACATGTTTTGTCTGTCCAAAGCCAGGACCTGGATTTCCAACATCATCTGTTGTGGTCTTTGTTATGTTCAATGATTTGAGTTGTTCATTTTGTTGAAATTGGTTTCTTTTCATAATGCATTAGAATTAGAACATTAAAAATGTAAGTCATTCATTAGTTTTGAAAAATGTAAAAATTAATAAATCATATTTGATCAAGACCAACAAACAGACAAAAGTAGCAATACTTGAATAATCCACTGAATATCTTCTATACGGCACTGGATAAGGTTGCTCATTAATAAACAGCAACAAAAATATTCAATACATAATTAATTCAATTTAATCCATTATGAGTCTAAATACTGACCTTCAGCATTAAGAAGTCTGGGTATTTCTAGCTGTGATTCAGCGACTGAGAAGGCCTGCTCTAAGTTAGTCCTAGCATTCTGTTTTCTACATTGGTAAAAGTCCACTAAGTCAGGGTTAATGGTGTCTACCAAGGCATTAAATGCCAGTCCATCTCTCCAACTTTTGTCAAAATTTGTAATTTCGATTCCATATTTCCTGTAAAGAGTTCTTTTATTTTAGTTTCAATGAAGCTAAATTCATAATATAGAAGATTATTTTTATAGATGCTTGTAACATACAGAACTTTCCACCTGTACTTACAAAAATTATATTAACTGATAAAAATATCTATTTCATAAAATTCTCGCAATATTTCTCTAAATGCTAACAAATATAATGATGGTTGTAACTACAATCTGGGCATAAAAACTACTGTTATTGGAAAAATATATGTCCCATTGAATGACAAAACTTAAAAAGAACTACATGTACCATTATTCATGAAAAGTTCAAACAAATAAATAAAAACTACCGTTACTGGAATAACATATCCCATGGAATGATAAAACTTAAAAAGAACTACATGTACCATTATTCATGAAAAGTTCAAACAAATAATTACTTCCCCCGTGATTTTAAAGTGTTTAATGCCACTTTCAACAATATTTCAGCTATATCATTCCAGTGATTTTAGAAGTTCAAGAGAATACTTCATATTCCTTCAATGGAGTATCTGTCATCCAACAGTGAGAGGTATTCTTATAATCACGATAGTGTATGGGAAATGGTCATCATTACAGATTCCACTGTAATGATTGAAAGATGAAGAACAGCAATAATAGTACTGCTTCAATGCTTCATTTTTTCCCTATAAGTACAAGTTTCTCTCTTGTTCATTTACATTCATATCCCTTTAATATAATAATGACTTCTGACATTATTTACAACACAAATTATTATAAAAGTCATACTTTGTAATAGCATTGCCAGTCCATGTTAACAAATCTTTCTTGGCATTCATTGGGAACTTCTCTGGAGCTGACAGTGGCAGTTGCTCACCACTTTCATCTGTAGGTGTTTGTGTAAATGTGTCTTTAATCTGTGGTAGAGAAAATTGTAATACAATTAAATTAACTTTCCCGCAGTAAATGAAATATTAAAAACATACAAAATTAAAAACAATAAACCATATCCGAGTTATGGTATTCGGTTTTATATTTTCTATAATTGGTTACTCAGGGTATATAATTTCTGTATGGATATCAATACAAATAGTGCATTTTATATTAAAACACGATATTGAGTTCAGATATCAAAGTCCATGAATTTACGATCCTGTTCAGTTTTTCTATTTACTTTTCGTGTCACATAATTTCAAGAATGTATAAAAATAATCATTATTTAAAATGGCTTTGTGTTTGTTTTCTGTTTACTATTTGCAAACACAAATTGTAAACTAGAGGCTCAGTCGGCTGAACCTGTGTCGCTCACCTTTCATTCTGCTTTGAGGAAACTTAATATATAACCTAATCAGGGTTTGAACCTAAGGAAATATTTTAGGGGCCAAGTCGGCCCCTTGCAAATTAATTTTGGTAGCCCACACAATTTCTTAAGGGCCCATCAGGCACGCCTGCCACCTCGCTTGCGAGGTGCCTTACGACAGGGAGTCTGGGGCCGCATAAGGCCCCTGGAAGCCCTGGGATAAATGGTGTAAAATCCTGCATTCAGGCTGTCCAGCACTTTTTGACAAAAAATAAGGGAGAATTTTAGGGATAAAATTAAGAAATTTTAGGGCTGATTTAGGGCTAAAATTAGGAATTTTATAACTAAATTAGGGCAGTTTTAGACATTTAAATGTACTTACCTTCGCAAATTTGACAATAAAGAAACTCACAAAAAATACTTTAAGTACAGGAAGGGTGTCTTCCAGGGTTCCATTGTCTCAATAAACAAGCTTGACACATGGATCCACTGGTCAACTGCCTTTCACTGCATAATCTGAATAAGAACTGCAAACTACATTAAGACACATTTTGTATGAATGCATTTTCAAAATTGCTAGAGTAGAAAAATAAAAAAAATAGGAATTGACATGAAAAATTAGGGTTTTTTTAGGATTTCCCCTTGGAATTTTAAGGAATTTTAGCAAAACTAAAAAAAATTAGGATTTTTTAGGAATTTTAGGGACGCTGGACAGCCTGTGCATTCTAACCATTTCCTGGCAGTACAATTCTCTTTTCCGGGGTGACGTCACTTCCCCTAACAACAACGAGTCAGCCATCTTAGTCGGTGCATGCGATCACATGGATATGCATGGCTTCAGTGGAGAATAGGTGAGTTATTTATAAATTGGGTGGTAATTGACACCTTATCATTACTTTGCAATAAACAATTGTGAAATATACATGTGTACTAATGTTAATTATGTCATACAGCTACAATCATCGGTCAAGTATGTGGGAAACATAAAAAAAAATCCCTATATAATCAACCAAAACCATATTTTTTTTTTTTTAATTATTGTGAAGTCATTTCTGGATAGATTTTTAACAAATTTTACACCAAAACATTCGGAATTGTCTATATTTTGATCTATATCGTAATAAAGATTACTGTCTCAAATACATATATAAAAAGATAGAAATTATTACATATATCATGAAACTTAGAATTTTTTTTTTTATTGGAAACAAACTCCTTCCATAAATTATTATGAACAACGGCCAACTATCTGAGACCATCATGGCATGCATGGATATAGACATGGAATCGTGTAGAAAAACAAGGTTTTGATCATTATTAAATATTAAATTAGATCATTGAAGAAATAAAACTTAAATGAATAAACTACTTTTTTTTAAATATTAAAACATATTAGTTTTTATTTCAAAGTTGTAAAGTAAATAAAAGCTGAAAGCTTGATTTGACTTCACTCTTATAATGATTTTATAGATAAGAAATTAATATTTATAGAAGTCATTTATGTATTTTAATTAAAATTATTTAACACATTAAGTCTCATTTCATTAATTTATTTAGCCTAACTTGGGTCAGTTATCAATTCAATTCAAAAGACAAAAATAGTTTTAAAAAAATATGTCTAATAAATATTTAACCCAAAATATTAATTGTGACTTTTTGTCCTATAAAATTGTGACTGTATGTCGTTTACCCAAATTAATACTATTGCCGGTATTGTACTCTACTTATTTGTGTACCAAGTCTACTGACTACTATTATTAAGGAAAGTCTTTTTTGTAATATATTTCTGAATATAATAGGACAAATTGAGTAACAATTTCTCATTTATTTTAGGTATATTCACCAGAGAAAGCTACAGCCCAGCTGATGTCACACCATCCATAAAGTGTTGTTAAAAGTTGTTTTTATTATTATTTCACTTATTGAATGACTTAAGAGTATTTTATTGTGTTTTTTTTTTATATTATTGATTTGATGTAAATATATGATGTGCTGAGAAATAAACCTTCAATGAAGAAAAACTATCTTTCTTTTTTATTTAAAATCAAGGATGAACATTGTGAAATAAAATTTTATGCCATCAGTGCTTATCATCACTAACGTGAGTCCAGGTCATAACAAGGTGCAATCTGCACAAGATTATTATGATAAAAGTTTGTCAGTGACTTGCGACAGATCTGTGGTGATCTCTGGGTACTCCTGTTTCCCCCACCAAAAAAAATCTGACTACCAGGATAGAGCTGAAATATTATTGAAAGTGGAGTTAAACACCATAACCCTAACCCCTTTATCAGGTAATAAAAAATCACACAAAAGATGGTGATCAGTTGGTCACTGTTACAAAAAAGAAAATTGAAATTTTTTTAATTGACCATACAATATTATGTGATAAAGTTTGTCAGGTCAGTGGTTTTCTCAAGGTACTTGATTACAACTGAGCACCACAACATAATTGATGATGATTAATGATTTTTAGTGTTTAACGACACTTTCCGCAATATTTCAGCTATATCATGGCAACCGGTTTTAGTGATGGAAGGAGCCGGAGAACCACCGACCATGGGCAAGCAACTGGTAAACTTTAGCACTTGTGGCTACAACTTACAAAGCTGGGTGCGAACCCACGCCATATTGGTGATAGCCTTGTACGAGTTGTTACTGTTAGGTAATCCAACTACCTAGCTCATTGAGCCACGCGGGTCCTGTAACTGAACTATTGTTGATAGTGGCATTAAACACTATAACCCTAAATATACCACTGTTCTGTTGTGTATCGAGATTGTCCTAAAAACTTTTTTAATATTTCATTCAACATGATGGGTACCTTATAAATTGGTACAACAAACATGATGAAAGTAAATTACTAGCATACCGGTACATTTGATTTATTACATACTATTACAGAAGAATATATGAATAATGCAAGCAATTTGAAAAGAGTGGTATACATTGTCGTTTCTGAATAGTCAAAGTCCTCACCAAGATTACTGAGGGACGCACACACTTGCAGTATGGAACATGACTCAACATCGCGTCCGATTTTCTCGGAACCACTTCACTTCAAATGCACCATATTTGTACCAAATCATATTTTTATTGCTTTTAATTATCAAATATATAAATTGCTAGTTTTAAACTTTTATCTGATATAAATTTGTACACGAAATAATAATTTTAGAGGTTTTCTAATGTAATGAAAAACGTGAAAAATCGGGGGGGTTTAAAGAAAAAGTCTACTCCGACAGAAAAAATAACGTTATCGGTGAATGCTCATCTGTTTTCGTCTTTCGAAAATGATAACTTTATTAACATCATATTATGGTAAGAACCAACTTCACAACATGCATGCTTTATGCATGCTGTAGTGTTGGTGATTTTTTTTCAACGTAATTTAAAATTTATTGGGTACTCGATGTTGTATTAACCTAATCAAAATGGCAAATGTTTCACCTCGGTAACGACAAGGGAGATAATTCGTTGACCGAAATACCCGGATGCCCGGAAAAGAGAATTGCTCATTCAGAAACTATAATTTAATACAGAAGATACAAAATTTCCAAAAAATTTTCCTCAAAATAAACTTATTTTACATGCACCAATACACTATGGCATCAGAAATTTATAGTTGAAATCAATTGTTAGGGCTATTTAGAGCTTGACATATGGTGTGAATGCTTGGCCATTGTTCTAGGCCTAGATGTGGTTTGTGGATTGGTTGTATGGCCTTTGGCTTTGCCTTGGTCGGGTTGCTGTCTCATTGACGTTTACCCCATATTCCTTTAAAAAATTGTCTAGAGCGTTTGGACTTTTCGTAATCTCTAAAATATTATGTTCTCTGTTCATTTTGTCTTTTAAGAGGCCCAGAGTTCCCCAAAAGAACTGACTTAAATCGGCTTGGTGAAACATTTCACCAACCGGATATTTTGAACGAACATGTAAAATTAAAAACCAAAGTCGGAAAATTGTGCTATAAAATTCCGTAATATGACTCAACAGAAACGGCGTGGTTTGTGCAATATAAAGACAACAGAGAAATTATCGTTCTTAAAAGAATTATTTGTTACCTAAATCCCTTTACAACAACAACTAAATTCTTTATTTCAATCCTTAAATGACGCAAAATGAATGCAAAAATTTACATCCTTATACGGAAGTGTTAAATAGAACAGCCGTAAATCTCCTTAACTGGAGATAAGATTCGTATACATCAAAATAAGCTGGTTCCCGTGCTACTACACTTCGTTACTCTAGTTCATAGAGCTAAGAGTAATATACGCGGATATCAGTTTAATATCAAAACAAAAAATCGGGGCTTAAAATCGATCAATGGAAATGTCAATATTTTTCGGATTTCGATCTTGGTGAATAGGAATTTTTACATATAGATTTACACTATTTTATTTTTTCTAATTTTCACTCGCCAAGTGGACGACTAAGATGAGACTTTTAAGGGCCCACACTAAAATTTACTCGCAAATGGCGAGTGGGCGACTGCTAATTTAAAACCCGGACCTTCCATAGGTGCTTCATGCCAAATTTCGGTTCATTTGGCTAAGCAGTTTCAGAGATGAAGATTTTTAGAAATCGACCAACCAGAAGCAAAAATTGTCTATGGCAGCCATGTCTGTTAACGGATCGGGGCAAAATTAACAATCTTTATAGAGTACCTGCCATATATGTTTCCTACAAAGTTTCGGTTCATTTGGCAAAGCGGTTTCAGAGGAGAAGATTTTTAGAAATCGACCAATCAGAAACAAGAACTGCCTGTGGCGGCCATGTTTGTTAATGGATCGGGACGAAATGAAAAATATTTATAGAAGACCTTCCATAGATGCTTCCTACCAAGTTTCGGTTAATATAGCTTAGCGGTTTCAGAGGAGAAGATTTTGAGAAATCGACCAATCAGATACAAGTATTGCCTGTGGCGGCCTTGTTTGTTAATGGATCGGGACGAAATTAGTACTCTTTATAGAGAACCTGCCATAGATATGCCTCCTACCAAGTTTCGGTTTATTTGGCCCAACGATTTCACAGGAGAATAATTTTTTAAATCAGCCAATCAGAAACAAGAATCGCCTGTGGAGGCCATGTTTGTTAATGGATTGGGACGAAATTAGCAATCTTTATAGAAGACCGCCCATAGATGCTTGGTACCAAGTTTCGGTGTATTTTGCTAAGTGGTTTCAGAGGAGTAGATATTTTAGAAATCAACCAATCAGGAACACGAATTGTATGTGGCAGCCATGTTTATTAACGGATCGGAACGAAATGGGAAATCTATACATATGACCTTACAAAGATGCTTCCAACCAAGTTACGGTTCATTTGGCCAAACGGTTTCCGAGAAGAAGAATTTTTAAAATCAGCCAATCAGAAACAAGAATCGTCTGTGGCGGCAATGTTTGATTACAGATCGGGTTGAAATTAGCAATATTTACAGAGGACTTTCCATAGATGTTTCCTACCATGTTTTGGCTCATTTGGGCAAGCGGTTTCAGAGAAGAAGATTTGTAAAAATCGGTCAATCAGAAACAAGAATTGCCTGTGGTGGCCATGTTTGTTAATGGATCGGGACAAAATGAGCAAACTTTATAGAGGACCTTCCATGGATGAGTCCTACCAAGTTTCAGTTCATTTGGCTAAGGGGTTTCAGAGGAGAAGATTGAAATGTGAAAAGTTAATAGACGACAGACGACGGACGATGGACGCCAAGTGATGGCAAAAGCTCACATTGCCTTTGGCAAGGTGAGATAGAAAGTACAATACTAATATTCTATTAATCGCATTTTGACACAGTTATCTCCCATTTCAAGAAATCTAAATTTCTACAAAATTGATAAACACCTAATCTTGTAAAATGACTTCAGTACTGTTCTTTTTTATTATTATTATTTCTAATTTGAACGGTATTA
>MJUT01023510.1:6108-51172 GCA_002080005.1 Gigantidas platifrons
TATCCGGTCAATACAATGTGACTACTCGAATAGAACAAGTGCAGGATAAAAAAAAACATTAACTGCGGCAGCGAAGAAATACTATTAAAACATCTAATATTTCAATCTTGTGATTACCCTCATTTTATTTGTATAAGCTTCAGATAATTTGATTGCTACATTTATATTATATTCTGAGCTCCATACAGATGTTTGTGTATGTTTACATTCAACATTCAATTAGAAAGAAGAATTGTTTGTGGAGACCATGTTTGTTAACGGATCGGGATGAAATTAGCAATCATTATGGAAGACCTTCCATAGGTGCTTCCTACCAAGTTTCGGTTCATTTGGTAAAGAAGTTTTAGAGAAGAAGATTAAACAAAATCTGCATATCAGAAACAAAAATCGCCTGTGACGACCATGTTTGTTAACGGATCGGGACGACATGAGTAATCGTTACAGAAGACCTTCCATAGATGCTTCAATATTATATCGGTACGGACAAAGTCGTATTTGCGGTGGTGCTACCGGAAGTGGCCCTGACCGGAAGTGACGTTAGTCACCTGACCCGAAGTGGTGCCAGTCTGGAAGTTACGCAATATCCCCTAGTGGGTCTTTTCACCGGAAGTGACGGGGAAAATCAGGGCATGCGCATGACATACTTCCGGACATTGTCTCTTCCGGTCACGTCACTTCCGGTCACGTGACTGACGTCACTACCGATCAGGGCCACTTCCAGTAGCACCACCGCACAGCATTACCGCAAATGCGACTTTGTCCGTACCGATATACTACTTGCTTCCTACTAAGTTTCACCTCATTTGGCTGAGGCTTTTCAGAGGAGAAGATTAAAATGTGAACAGTTCGTGGACGACAGACGACGAACGAAAGACCACGGATGAAGGGAGTCAAATAATGGTAAAAGCTCATATTGCCTTTGGCAAGGTGAGCTAACAACAGTCAGCGGGTAGATATGTCGCTCCACTCGGACACATTATTCTGATTCCGAGACAACCAGTCTCTGCTTTTTCTCCTTAATGCTGCGTTTTTAGCAGAGAAGCTACAAATACCAATTTTCTTTTCTTTTATTTGACCCGACCGGGGCTCGTATCCACTTTCCATCGCACCGATGCGGTTCCCTATTTTTATTTTTGTTGTATTTATTTATTTTTGTAAGAAAATTTCTTATTGTCCTTCAATATATTATTTGAAAACAAAAATTAATCCAAAACAATAAGAGTTACTTGATATCTATATAAACAGTGAGAGTTCCTACTTTTAATCAAAGATTCTTTGAAAATTGCAATAATCCAACTGCATAGCAAATAAAGAAAACAAATTACATGTTCTATACAAAATCATGACCATTCAGTCGAAGGTGACTTGGCGAAAGCCAGTTATGCACAAACCGTTTTGTAATTCGTTCTTTTAATGTTATACAATACATTCACATGTAAAATATCTTGACTATGTGCTGTTGTTTTCTTTGCACAATTTTTATTCATTTTTGGGGATTTGTTTTCTTTTTATCAATTTGCAAGTCGAACATACCCTTGACAAGTGTTATAATGAACCTTAAATAAATTACAAAAAGGAAACATAATTGTGATATTGAGCTGTTTTCGCAATTTTTTACATAGACAAAACCGGTTCTACTGAAACACAATTTTTGGGATCCAACCGGAAAGTAGTGGCTGACAGAGCCGGAACGAATGTACGTAAATAAGCATTGTGTTTTTTACTGTAGTAAGTCTAAAACTATTCATGGTGGTACGCCAGGGCAAACTATCATGCATATAAGCATTACAAAGGGTTTGTGTACTTTAATTACACATATAGACTACTTTTTATAGCATTATTTGATGATTTCAATCTCATTATTAGCATTTGTCATTGTTTATGTCCATCATTTATCTATATCTGATGACGTTAACCACAGAAACATATAGGCAAAAACAAACAAAAATAATCGACCGATAACGACATCTTCTGGATTCAAGATATAATAATACTATATGATCATAATAGTTACTTTTTGTCGTCGCCTGTATGTCAAATATGCCTAATTGACTTGTACCGGAAGATGACAGAGCATTTCCGACCGGAGCTCTTTGACGACAGTGAAGTTTGGACATGTTCAAAGGTAGTGTATATAAGAGATATTTTTTAATTATACTACAGCTTGATAATAACAATGAACCATCTTTACGGATCACTACAGAGACATTTTGTATATGATTTAGGTACCTGAAAACCCACTTATAATATGTTTATATTGTAGACGATATCCAATCACGTGACACATCTTTATCGTTGTATCGTTATGTGTGTCATCATATTGTTGGTAGCGAGAAAGCAGTGAAAACTAGGAGAATTCTTAATACAATGACAGATAAGCTGTGCTGTAATAAATTACTTACCCGGATAATAAGTGGAAGCATTGGGGAAGGTCTGGATATGAAGGGTAGCGACATAGATGTTATGCTTGTTTTTAAAGATGTAAATGCCTATGAGGATATAAATAGTGCACGTGTTAATTCGTCTGAAACGTGTGTTGCTATGGAGATGGAGGACACCAACTTGGGATTTTCACGTCTGCGGCTCCTTCAGTGTAATAATAACACTATTTTTAAAATGTGTAAACAAATTGGAAATGATTTGTATTTGTCTAGTCATTTATGTAAATCAGTGTTCTTAGGAAGATCTAAAGGGACTGATCTAGTTCATGGACCGTGTTTGTCAGACAAAGATGGTTATCTTGATTTTGCATTTACTTTGCATTCAAGACAATGGATATCAATCGCTAACCAATGGGTAACAAGATCTAATTGTTCATGGCCTAGTAGTGATATAAAGTCACATATCATAGATCACGGTGTGCTGTTTGTTCCTATCGGTTCTAGAGGATCTAAAAACGAAGATATTCAATGGCGTATATCATTCTCTGTCGGTGAAAAACTATTGATATATTCTTTCACTCACACACAATTACTCTGCTATGCTTTGATGAAAATCTTGATCAAAGACGTGGTTAACAGAAACCTTTCCTGTAAAGATTTAATATGTTCATTTTATATCAAAAATATAATATTTTGGGTATCAGAAGAAATACCGTTATCAATGTGGCAACCCAAAAATCTCATTTCTTGTTTCTTGGGATGTTTTAGAAGACTCATTTATTGTGTTGAATACGGAATCTGTCTTCATTACTTTATTCCTAAAATTAATATGTTTGAGAATAAAATAGACGAAAATGAACGACAACTCTTAATCAGAGAGCTAAATGCATTGTGGAGTTACGGTTGGCGTAGTGTCCTCCTGTCAGAACAATTATCTACGTTTCTTGTACTGATACACCCTATTTATAGCAATGTTGAAGTACAAGCAGAATATATCAAACATATATTATGTTCTGTCGCTGTTAGATCTGGAATGGTGGAATTTGATATAAAATCATATCATAAAGCAGTTCACTACCTTCGCCAGTCTCGGAGATTAAAATCTTTTTTTCGTTTTTTCATGAGTATGATATGCGATTGTTTAGTACAATGTGAACCGGTCGTTAGTCCGGTAAGAAACAAAGACAAATACAAACAATACCGAAGACGTCTCTGTTACCTTACACAGAACATACATCATGACGCTGTGTCTGGTTGGTTAATGTTGGCCTCGTTTTACTACAAGATGAAACAATATAATACGGCTATTTATATTGCATCTTATACATTATCTAAATGTACACCAGAAAAAGTCCACAATCAATATAAGTTAACGGATTGGCAGTACACATTTGTTAAAACAAGAACGATACAAAGCTTAGGTATAGCAAACATAGTAAAACTTTTACTTGTTAGTTGTGTTAAGTTCACACCACAATCTACATTGATTCCTGACGAATTAGAATTAGAAGTCGCCGCCGATAGTCTCCATTCCCTACCACCTGTAGTATACTCACATTTCCTACTATGTCTGTGTCATTTTCACCTAAACAATGTAAACCAGTGTTATAATTCACTTAGAGATCTACAATTCACAATATCGAAGGATTATTTTATATCGGACAACATGGGAAAATCTAACTCGTACAACTGTTTAGGAATAGTTTATCATCTTATTGGAAAACGTGCATTAGCTGTGAGTGCGTTTAGTCAGGCTGTAGAAATTGACTCTACATGTAATTGTGCTTTACAGAGGTTGTAAATTGCTGAACTGGTTCATTATAATCATATAAATTGGTAGTTAATATCTGTTTAAAGTTAATGTGTCGAGGCTCATTATTCAATGGACATGTTTACAACAACTAAGTCGGGTAATGCTTATTGACAGATAAATATTATTTTGTAGTGTAAATATATCAAAGCAAAACTTTGCTGAAGCAATTTAATATTAAATTGTATTATGATCGTAAATATACTACTTTCGTATTTTGTTATCGGTCTGTCCTTGTCCTTATTGGTGTTGTCAACGTTGTTGTTGTCGTTATCCATGTCCCTGTTGTTGTCGTTGTAGTCTTGTTCTTGTCGTTGTTCTTGTAGTCGTTTGTTGTCGTTGTTCTTGTCCTTGTAGTCGTTTATAGTCGTTATTCTTGTCGTTGTCATTGTAGTCGTTTGTTATCATTTGTTGTCGTTGTCCTTGTTGTCGTTTGTTGTCGTCGTCCTTGTTGTTTTCCTTGTAGTCGTTTATAGTCGTTATTCTTGTCGTTGTCATTGTAGTCGTTTGTTATCATTTGTTGTCGTTGTCCTTGTTGTTTTCCTTGTAGTTGTTTATATTCGTTATTCTTGTCGTTGTCATTGTAGTCGTTTGTTATCATTTGTTGTCGTTGTCCTTGTTGTTGTCCTTGTAGTCGTTTGTTGTCGTCGTCCTTGTACTTGTCGTTGTCATTTTCTTTGTTGTCGTAGTCGTGGTAGTCATTGTTGTTATATATCACCCATATTTCTGAACGTCTACAGCAAATTTCATAATGATTGGTTGTAAATTAAGGTGGCATAGAAGTACCCATTTTCAAACTAGAGGCCTCAGTGTGCATTGCAATGCGTGTTTTTGTGGAGCTTTTATTTTTTGTCTGATTGTAATGGCATTTTCTCAATAGATTCCTTACAATGCATGCATTATTTGTTTTAAATAAAATTGGCAAAAAAAAACGGAAATTAAAGAAATTGAATATTTTAAATTTTTTAAATCTTGTTCAACTTTCCACAATATTTCAGCTATATCGTGGCGGTTAGTTTTATTCGTAGAGGAAACGGAATACTCGGAGAAAACCACCAACCTGTCGCAAGTAACTGACAAATTTAATCACTTGTATCGTGTACACCTCGCTTGACACAGCTACTTCCTAACAGAAAACCAAATCACCCCTAATTTCTCAAAGTAAGATATAAACCGTCACATCTCGTCTTCAACGTTACTGTGACACTAGCTACTTCAGAGACTGTAGGAATCTGACATGGATTCCAATAAATTATCAAGCAATATCATTGGTTTATTTGGCTTCTCTATCCTTTATGTATAAAACCGACTCTAGTGTTACAATTATCTGAATATTCGAGATTTTGATTGACAACATATTTGTCATGTTTAGGGGACGTGTTTTGCAACTGACATTCGGCATTCATAAACGTACCAAGTGTGCTCCTTTTTTCTGTATAGATTATGACCGTACACGAACTTAATCAAAGATTGCATAGAGGTCCTGCGAAGAAGTTAATTACTGATCCTAGAGTTCACAGTTGAAAAAATTGAGTCATTTTTTGAAATTGTCATGTTCGCCATTATAACTCGGTTAATCGTTATTGAATATCTGTGTCACAGATGCCATTGTGTCGGCTCCGTTTGTCGTAGTTTCTTTCGTTATTTGTGCATGACCCTTCTGGAGCATTTGAGTTGCCCTCGATTTTTGTGACAAGAGTTTTGAAGACACCAAAGAGGTAAACAGAATCCGTATATTGAATAAGAACATAACACGCAGTGGCCAAAAGAGGCTGGCCTTGTTTAATAAAAACAAAGCAAAAGGGAGATAAATCAAGCATATACTAGGAATTGTATTATAAGAAGAGATTTGAAGATACCAAAGGGGTAATCAGAATCCGTATATCGAAGAACAGACAACACATGTACAATGTCCAGAAGAAAAAGTAACACAACAAACAAACGTCGATCTACAAAACATACATATCAAACTAAAGATTGAGTAACGCGATCCCACCTTAATCCCCGGGGTGAACTCAGGTGCTCCGGAAGGGTAAACATTTCCTGCTCTACTAGTGGTGCCCATCGTGTTAATCTAGTTACAAACAAGGTGATAAATTATGAATGAGGAAAGGACCGGGAAATGTTTCAGACAAGTTGAAGATGTCCTTAATAATTTGTGACACAGATATTCCTTAGCGGCCATCCAAGTCATGGTGGCGACCGTACAACTTTCGAAGTTATTACTTCAGCTTAACCAGGAGGAAACCTGTATACTCAATATGCAGGTGCTGATGGAATGTAGCTACATATAATTGGAAAGTTCACAATGAGAACAGTAATATCATCTTTTTTTTGTCGAATAGTTTCGTTCTTAACCGCCCCTCACTGTCAATTTCGGCATGAAGCAGACCTATCTGTATATGTGGTATCCTTTATTTCAAGTTCAATGTGATAGATGGTCTACAATGGTGTAATCTTCTTCAAATACAAAAAAAAACATAACATGAAATATTTGATTTATATAATCAGTTATTTTCCTCTCCTATTTGTTTACATATTATGTTTTATGAAACGTACATATCAAATTTAGTGCACACGGCGTGTTTCTGAGATAACCTTCATCAGGTATGCTCACAATCGCAAGATTGGAAAGCCAGCTAATTCCTGAGATCATTAAAACAAAAGGGCCGCAACAGGATAGACACAATCGGCTAAGGTCGCATTAGTTTTTATTAATATTTACATTAGTTAAGAACTGAAAATTTCATTAATAAATATATATAATAAATCATGTCAGTGCCTTTAGCACTGACTACTGGGAGATGATGCCATCAGGGACTTATATGCACCATCATCAGATCAATATGGTTTAAAAAATTAAGTATATGTATATGTATGTAATATTTGTATTTATTTTCATATCGAAAATTGTTTTTTAGCATTCCCCTTTTCAGAACGATTTGTGTATTTATGATACCGTAAATGTCTATTTTTATTGCATATCCATGTTTCGTTGTCTATTATTGAGAAATGTTGTTCTCCTTTAAATCTCCCTGGAAAAGGTCCTTTAGTTTATTTCCTCCCAATGACATATACATTATTTGTCTTTCCAATCTGTTGATAATGAGCGTACCCGAGGAAGGTTATTACAGAAAAGAGTCTTATACACTAAATTAGATAGCTACGTTGTTATTATAATTGATCAAACATTTTCTTAATTTGCCCTGTCGTATTGGTAGGAAGAATAATTCGGACAACAGCGGACAGGAGACCTAACTATTTTGTGTCTACGAGGTTGATTACGATAATCCATTAATATTAATTGCAGAGGCAGTGGTATAGTAGTTACCATCGTTACCTAAGAGGATATCTTTGAACCAAAACAAAAGACAAATTAAACCCCGTTCCTTTTCTATTGAAGTGCCTGTAACGCCTAATTTGATGACGCAATGCATTTTATTTACTTCTTATTAAATCATTCAATCTATTGTATCGACAGATTACGTTCTACTTTCTAACCCTGTTTATAGATAAACAAACATCATGTATTCATCATGCATCATGTGAGTTTATGTGAGTATGAATAGAAACAAAGACAAATACAAACAATACCGAGGACGTCACTGTTACCTTACACAGAACATACATCATGACGCTGTGTCTGATTGGTTAATGTTGGCCTCGTTTTATTACCAGATGAAACAATATAATACGGCTATTTATATTATATTTTATGCATGATCAAAGTATACACCATAAAAAGTATACAATCAACCAAACTTAACGGATTGGTAATGCTATTTAATTAAAACACGAACAGTACAAAGTTTAGAAATAACACGTATATTAAAACTTTTACGTGTTAGTCCTGTTGTCCTCACACCACAATCTACATTGATTCCTGAAGACTTAGAATTAGAAGTTGTCAATCATATCCATTTTCTACCACTTGTAGTATACTCACATGTCTTACTAATCTGTGTCATTTTCGCCGAAACAATGTTAGCCAGTGCTATAATTCACTTAGAGATCTACAACGCACAATATCAGATGCTTATTTTATATCGGGTAACATAGAAAGATCTAACTCGTACAATTGCTTAGGTGTAGCTTATCAACTTATTAGAAAACGTGAATTAGCCGAACTTGCGTTTCAGCAGGCTATCGAAATTGCTTCTACATGGAATGATGCTTTACAAAGACTGTAAATGGAGATAAAAAACCAAGAGATGACAGAACCGATTCATTATAATCATACAAATTGATAGCTCACATCTGCATAAAATTAATGTGTCAAGCTTAACGATTCTATGGACATGTTTTTAAAACAGTTCAGTTGTGTAGTGTTTACTGACAGAAACATATTATTTTATTATGTAAATATTTCATAATTTCAAAACAAACCTTTGCTTTCATTGATGTTAATTTTTAATAAGATCGGATATATGCTGCTGTCGTATTATGTTATAGGTATGTCCTTTTCTGGTTGTCGTCGTTGTTGCTGTTGTCGTTGTTGTTCTGATTTCATTTGACAATTATAGTTCTACATGACTGACCTGTCTGAACTTTTAAAATAAATATCATTGTCAAAGGATAAAGGTTGAGAGTGAACTAAGGTTTTATGACCCTACCAATGTCCATACAAGATGCCTCAGAATGCAAAAAATGCGAGTTTATGTTTGCTTGGTACATGGAACTTTTACTGTTTACTTCATTTTAACGACGTTTTTACAATGAATTCATTGCATCCAATATTTTCGCAACAAAAGGGACAAAAAAGGAAAATTTCAAAATTTGAATATTGTATATTTTAGATTATTGATGTGTCGAGTAGCTATTGTATTTCCAACGGGGGAAATAGAGACCTAAATTCCTTAATCATTTGATCGTTTCCGAGAAAACTTCACTCAAAGTCCCAATTTCCACAATTGAAACCTTTTTTATCATCCAAAGTTTTTGATGCATCAATTTTATTGCTGAAAAAGGTCTAAAGGGACATTTATGTCATATTTGCGGAAGGGATATTATTTTTTTTCTTTGAACTCAATGCGTTTTTTCGGATTTCTCTATTTCCTGAAGTTTCCAAATTAACTTCACAAAAAATGTCAAAATTTGAATCTTTGTATTCTTAATTCAATGCATTTCACGTAAATGCTTAGCGTTGGTAGGTATTATAGGTGGACCATTGAAACACGACGCGATGGAGCCAACATATTTGGTTCTGTCAATTACCCCACGAAACCTCTTCGAAAACACCAAGGAGAAATCACAAACCACAAATCGAGGAACGACAGACAGCACAATGGCCAAAATAAACAAGACAGAAGAACAAAAAACGATATATTAAACAAGACACAGAGCAACACGTTCCCCACTAAAAGCTGGGAGTGAGCTCAGGTGCCCCGGATGAGCTCTGCTAGTGACACCCGTAATGTTACTCTAGTTACAAACCCAGCGATTGGTCATGAATGAAGAAAGGATCGTATTGTGATTCACGACAAACATAGCATAGACATATATACTACGAAACAGATAACCTTGTAATTCAAAATTATCAACGTTTGAAGATGCCAAAGTCATAACCAGAAGCCGTATTTCGAAGTAGGACAGACAATAGCCAAAAGAAAAAGAACAAAGAGCAATCTACTAATCACTTCATTCAAAACTAAAGATCGAATAACACACATCCAGCTATACACCGGGCATGATGGCATGTGCTCTGGAAAGGTAGGCAGTTCCTACTCCACTTGTGACAGTCCGTCGTGCTATTGCTAAACGACACGAACATCATCTGATGTGGAACAACTGTTGGACTCCAATATACGAAACTAAATACAAATAACATAAAGCATAAGCCTCATACAAAACAAACGGGAGATAACATGAATTGAAATTCGTTTCTACGCGAAAATCGTAGCGGACATCACAACGCTAAAGCCAAGACGTAATGACATATAATTTGACAGCCCCATTAAGATAAGCAACACAAACGGTTTGGCCTCTTGTCCTCCGGACGGAAAAACAGATCCGCAATTGAAATCCGTCGCGTTACTCTTGATACAAACCCAATGTTAAGTCATGAATGAAAAAAATGTCGAATTGTAATAACGACATTCAAAATAAAAACGTAGATAGCAAAGCCAATCAGAAAATAGACACAGATACTCCGTAACGGATAACAAAGAAACGTTTGAAGATACCACATGGAGGGGGTAATCAGAAGCCGTAGATCATAGAAAGATAAACAATACAAAGGAAAAAGGAAAAAAATGACGAAGAACCAAGTATTGCATAGAACCCCTATTAAAACCGGCGAGATCTCAGAAATTATAGACAAGTCAGCAGTTCCTATTCCAGAGATAAGTCCGTCGTGCTACTACTAAATACATGAACATTATCTAATACCGGTATGCAATTCGTTTTGGACACCATATTACGTAAATCACTCCATATCAAATGAATCGGAGTCAAAATGAATCGAACACCATATTACGTGTGAATCGTAGCGAACACAGATGTAAACCCTTGAAGACATCTAAGTTGACAACACGAACCCGACTAAGACGAGTAACACAAAACCGGTGTGTCCTCAGGTCCTCCGGACGGGTAAGCAGTTTCCCATGCACAATTGACATCCGTCGTGTTACCCTTGTAATATATCCGGTGATTAGTCATGCTTGAGGAAAGGACCGAATTGTAATAACGACAAGAGAAATATTAACATAGATGTCAAAGTCAATCGGCCTAAACAGGGAGGTAAGGGATATGTGCGTTTCTTTTTTCTTTTTTTTCTTTATTATCTTATTCTGCCTGTTAACAATTATCACCTTGGTCTAGGCTTCCAAGGTGATGAGGTTACATAAAGATAATTCCTTTTATAATTAAACATTATTTTAAATTTCACAATAAAGCATATATTTTTTTTCCACACCAATATATCTATCAACAATACAACCTGTATGGATATATGTTATTGAATGCAACATGTATAAATATATTATATAAAAAAGATCGAACGACCACGAGAAGATCGTGCGTGAGTTATTTTACCTTCTAAAATGAATGTGAAAAATTATGTATTCCAAAATGTCGAGAGGATTAGTTCAATGTAATAAGTAAGTTTTTTAATTCAATTTTTGAATAATATTATTTATTTCATTCTCAATATTAGGTGAAGTATTATTATAATATTTTTGTCTAAGAATGATATTTTCTTTCAGTTCAGCTTTAAATATTAATGTCGCTGTTTTACATATTATATTCTGGTATTTTATCTTATTTCTTTGCTTTCAAATTGTCCATTTGGCGACATATATAAGTATATTTTCAAAAAATAACCACTTTTTCTGTTCCCTTATTGTAACCTAAAATCATACTCTGTTGGTCAAATGTTATATTATCTTCTTCAAAAAATAAAGTTCGAATATATTGAATTACAGGAAATATTATTTTACAATTATAAAATAGATGTTGTTGTGTTTCAAGATGATGTTTACAAAAATGACAACATCCTTGAACTTGAGATATTCGCATTCTATTTAATTTACATTCAGTATATATTATGATATCGAATTCCATTGAAGCTCTGAAATCTTATTTTATGTATGTTTTTTTTTCAAATTTCTCCCATTTCTTAATGTATGCTTACGCGTGGCCACGATAAGCCAAAAGAAAACCAACACAAACAAAAAAACAAAAAAAACAACAAAAACAAAAACCACAGAAAAAAAACCACACACACAACACAGTAAGCTGAAAAGATGACAACACGGACTACACTAAACACCGGGAGTGAACATAAACACCCAGGAAGTGGAAGCAGTTCCAGTCTCTTATAAGACACACACCATGTTACTCATATCGTCAATATGTGTTAAGCACCACTATATGTAAGTAAACACAAATAAAGTAAATAAGATAGTAGCACTCCTACAAAAACTGGAGGTACAGATGAACCGAACATCGTTTGTATTGGAAAATCGCAGAGGACACGGAACTCAAAACGTAAAGTCATATTATGGGACAACATGTTATACCTCAGCATACACAAACACAAAAGACAATAATACATGAGCCCTCTTACAAACATCTTGACGAATCGAACATCGTTTGTATGCGGAAATATATTTATTGCATGTTGTGTTTTATTTTCATGTATTAGTATTAAATTATTGCATGCAATATAAAATATATACGATGTTGATTACTTCGTTTACTTGTCTTATTTTGTTATTGACAACAGTGCTTTTTTTTTATCATACAGATGTTTATTTTCACGGACATTATCATATGTGCAAAAATCGTGTTGATCGACAGTTTGGAAAATTTGGAGAAATTTACTAACTGTTATATCTTTTAAAAATACAATGGTGAAAAATTGTGTACATGTTCAGATTTATTTGCTTAAACTATTGTACAGCGATCAATAGATATCGATCCTAAGGAGCTGGTACGAGTTGTAATTCATGTGGGAGGAATGTGATAATCTGCAACAATAGACTTTCTATCACGTCACGACCTCACGACGAGTTATATATTTGAATCGTCCAGCACAACCTCTATTGTCTATTAACGAGGAATTTGTATCCCACAGACCAGTCGCTACGTCATATCCGGTGTTTTCCTCGCGTGTCTGTTGAATATGTATAAACATGTTGGATGTATGGATGTAATATTCATTTAGTTCCTAAGAACACTATACCCAACCTAGCAAACATAGAAAACAACTACTATACACGTTCGTTATATTATTTTAATTATTAATTACATATACAAACAATGAAATTAGTATATGGCAAGAGTGGAGTGATCTTAAAAATGTGTTGTTTTTCATGTTTGTTGCTTCCCAGTGTATGCCAGTCAATACATTGAGCCCAATAAAGGGGATAGGGTTAGCGGGTATGGTGCTTAAAGCCACATTCAACAGCGTTTCAGCTATTATGAGGCGGTCAAATTTATTTTGTGAAGGAAACCGGGGTACCCGAAGAAAACAACTGACCTGTCGCAAGTTACTGTCACACTTTATCACACAATGCTTTATCGAGTACACCTCGCCATGAACAGAATGCGAACACTCGACGTTACTGGTGATAGGCGATGATTACATAGGTAATTGTAAATTCAAATATCATACATTAACGACCACGACGGTCCCTCCAATAAAGATATGACAAAAATAAAACCAGGTAAACTTCTACGATGAGGTTTGTTTTCATAATCGGGTATATATACACTATATTCAATTCGGATGTATAAGAGGCCAGGAAGATACAGTGAAGCAAGCATAAAACGGCCACTGTTAATATCAGATTCCGGTTTAAGTCGAACAACAAAGCAACCACAATATTTTATATATGTATAAATTTAACCCTCCTGACCCATTCCATGATTTCGTGAAAATTAAAACGTTTTGTTAAGACAAATTCCGTTGTATTACAATATTATTATACATTAAGCGTAACAGACCATAACTATACTATAACAATTGTTTGGCACGTCTTTCTTTTAACAACAATTTAACTTGTATATACTTATCATTGTTTTAAATAATACTAGTGGAGCAGGAACTGTCTACCCTTCCGGAGCACCTGAGTTCACCCTCGGTTTTTAGTGGAGCAGGAACTGTCTACCCTTCCGGAGCACCTGAGTTCACCCTCGGTTTTTAGTGGGGTTCGTGTTACTCGATCTTTACATTTATATGTATGTTTTGTAGATCGTTGTTTGTGTTTTTGTGCTTTTTCTTTTGGCCATTGTGTTGTCTGTTCTTCTTCGATATACGGTTCCTGATTTCCCCTTTGGTATTTTCAAACTCTTCTTAAATTGTGATCTATGTAACAGAACACTGACGATGATTATTTAGTCTTTAAATCTGATAAACTTGTTTGTGGAATGTTGTCAGTTGTCAGTCATTACTGTTTATAATGACCCGAAGTTGACTGTCAAGATGGCAGGTAATGTTAATTCACAATTAATGATATCTGATGTTAAATATTTAAATTAAACCACACATATATAACATAGTGTATAATTACATATTTTAGAATGGAGATACTACTAGTTATACAGAATAGTGAACATAGTGAATTAACGTGTGTTGTCTAATGTGTGCGTGTATTGTCTAATGTGTGCGTGTATGTGTCGGGGAGGGGGGGGNNNGGGATAATTCAATATGTAGAATCGTGAACATGGTGAATTAACGTGTGCAATTTAAGGTGTGTGAGTGGGGTGGGGTGGGGGGTTGAGTGTTAACTCAAGATGTGGAATCGTGAACATGGTGAATTAACGCGCGTAATGTAATGCGTGTGGGGGGATATAGTGCAAGACGTAAAATCGTGAACATGGTGAATTAACGTTGTAATCTAAGGTGTATGTGTGTCTAAGGGGGCGGGGGTAGATAGTTCAAGATGTAGAATCGTGAGCATGTGTTTGTGTTTGTGTGTGTGTGGGGGGGGGGGGGGNGGGGGGGGGTTCAAAATGTAGATTTTTTATTCCGACAGGAGCTCGATATACGGCTTACACACTGTTTCTAACCATTTTTAAAGTGAATCGTTTTTATATATCGATGTTGATAAAAGATGGATTCCTTTTGTTATTAATTAGATATCTAACTCAACGATAGTGCAACAGATTAAGAAAATACAGTTTAGCAACAATAACAACGTTTTGGGTTAAAAATTAAGGTATGACAAGGAAAAGGGTGAGTAAAGTTATGTGACGAACTTTGCTTTCATTTGTTTTGGTCAAGTATACCAAGTAATATTACTGAACGAGTGGCATTTATTTATGACACCTGAGGGGTGGAGTATTAATATTAATAATTGAATTTACAAATCATACAAATACATAAACATGTCTGTTGAGGATGGAGTTTCAACATTTATATCATTTGTTTGTCATTTGGGAATTTGTGATCAGGCTTTTGTCGACTATCCACTGTTTTGAAACCAAAAATGTTTGCACTCTCCAACTGTCAGAATGTCGTGTATTTGTATACATTATGTTCAAGTCTGAGACTATAAGAGGACATGATTATACAGTGAAACAAATATAAAACGACTACTGTTAATACAATAATATGGTGTAAGTCGAACATCAAATTAACCACAATATCGACCTAGCCTTCTTTTTGTTTTTGCTTACGAAGCATCTGTATGCATGTATGAAGTCTGCCTCTTACAAATATAGGAAAAAGCAAATGAGAAAAGGAACACAGATTATTTCCATATATGAATGCCGACTGTCTGATGAAACATACGTCCACCATGCAATGCAAATATGGTGTCAAGCAAAAGTTAGAGAATTTTGATATTTTCATTTTTAGAGAACATTTTGGTACCACCCGAGTGTGTTTGTGTGATTTGTTTGCTTGCTTTTATTTTTTTGTTTGTTTTTGCTTTGTTTTTTATATTTTGTTTTTCTTTTTTTGTTGTTGCTTTTTGTTGTCGCTTTTCGCATGGTAGTTGTATAATGCAATCAGTTCAAATCACCACTAACGTTGAGAGTTCGAATTCTGCTCATGGAGAGGTGTACTCGATGCAAAATTGCGTGCTATGGTTTGTTGGTGTTTTGCAGCTGGTCGGTGGTTTTCTCTGGATATTTCAATTTGCTTCCACTATAGAACTGAATGTCACGATATAATTGAAATATTGTTCAAAGTAGCGTTAACACAATGACCATAACCCAACTTGTCTTAACCAACGGTTTCTACCATCGTAACAATTAATCACAACTAAGAGCATGCAGTGACCCTGTTTTCGTCATTCATGATGATGATAGTGTAAGGTCGTTTTGAATAGAAACAAATCAGAGCAAGTTGTAGATTGATAGTTAGTATCGATGGCAATACATTTAGAGGGTTTCATAAGGTTTGAGGTATAGGTGTTAGTGAGGTTCGTGTTGCTCAATTTGCAGCTTTCTCTGTGACATTTGTTGATCAGTGTTTGTCCTTTTTCCTCTGGCCATTGTATTGTATTTTTCGATTTACTGTTTCTCATTACCTAGTTTGTATCTTCAAACCTTTCCTGTGTTCAATGTTTTAAGGTATGTGTTCCTTCTGTGATAGTTGTTGACTATCACAGTTTAAACTTACTTTCACTGCCGGGTTAAAGTGAGATTGGCGTTACTCGATCTTTAATTTCATGTGTACGTTTTGCAGATCATTGTTTGGTCTTTTGTACTTTTTCATTTTGGCCATTGTGTTGTCTGTTCTTCTCCGTTATGCAGATTCTGATTACCCCATGGTATCTTAAAACTGTTCTTTTAATAATTTCAACATTATAATTAATGTTCAGTCAGTAATTGAAGATATGAATGAATATTGTTAACATCAAACAAAAACGTAATAGAGCTCAAACTGTACATGGATAGCCATTGGATAGCCCCTTAAAATGACTTTAGCCCAAATATATACGATGAGTGTAACCATAGGACATTGCTCAACATTGAACCATAAAGGCATATGAATAAAAAGCTACATCGGAAAGAATGTTGTCGTGGTAGTTCCCATATGATAGTTGGATTTTCATTTAACACTTATTTTAGGTATTCTCAAAACAACATGCGATGAAACCTGTCATTGACCTGTGGTATATCGGTGATTCCCTTGATTTTTAGAGTCACATACCAACAATGCTGACATTCTTTAAGCAAATTATTAGTCAAAGTGACATTAAACAACCCGATCATAATGTCGCACAAATTACTAAGTGGAAGTACCTTATACTGTGCACGCATAGTTAGATATGACATATTAAATCACGAATTTCATATTTAGAGAATTATTTCAGCTTCTGATTACTCTTTTTTGTGTCTACACACATTGTTTGTTTTCTCAAATTCAACAAGAAAAGGTAGAATATCAGTTACAGCAAACATTATATATACTGAAAATATAGAGAAACACAATAGCGTATGTCCAGTAAAACTATAAATTAACATATATATTAACAACAGCTTTTGTTGCTCCAAAGATGACTCCCGTCGTGTCACAACAAACATTAAAAATACTGAAAATGTAGAGAGACGTAAGTCCATTAAAACTATAAAAATAACAAAGCATATATAATAATAAGAGATGTTCTTGCTACATAGATGTCTACCGTCTTGTGTAGTGAGGACACACATCAAAAGTTATCACAATTCCCCCAGTGCTACTAATTTGTGACTTATGAATTTCTTTGAGATGACATATGGGGGTAAAGCACAGAAAGAAAAATATCATACTGTCCGAACAATGTCAAACTCCAATCAGAACAACATATATATGAGTAACCACTCTCTTTCTTAGCTACTTATTAACCGAACATGATATTATGGCTGCTAAATGGATAAATCTAATGAATAATTAATGTCTAAAAGAATTAAATATTTATTCAATGAATTTCTTTACAAATGCAATGGACAGGACTTTGGTTTGATTTTCCGTCATCAAGTTTAGTTCTTACAGGCATTTCCATCACAAGTGGAAAATCTGTCACAGCAGTCAGAATTACGTTTGCATGAATATCCATACCAACAATCGATACAACGCTTTGCGCTTGCGTCACATATGCTGTGTTTCCGGAAGCAATCGTTTGAAGATGAGCACGGTTTTCTGAAGCACCAGATATTTGGGAGTTTCATCCAAGGTTTATCATAGTTTTGATTGTGACTAAAGTAAAAAGAAAGGCAAATTATATTAATATTGTAAATAGTCAATAAGTAAGTGTTCATATAAAGGAGAAAATTCATTTTAGCTGTTAAATAATTTTTCAAAAAGAACGATTGATAACTCTTGAACTCAAATATACAAATTGAATGAAAAACAAATTAATGAAACTTATGTACGGAACAAAATATATTGAATATAAATGTGAAATCATATTTGTCTTTCGGTTGAACAAAATGAAGTAAAACAATATTGAAAAAAGAATAAATAAATATGATAGTAATTATATCTAAAATAAGATAAAATAAGAAAACATATTTTTGTTTACAAATTTCAAGGGCCATGCAGCATTAGAATTTTCATTAATAAATTGTAAACTGGAAATATTGACCTCAAGCCGTGTGTCACAAATGGTAGTATCTGCTTGTATATGTACTTCTTTGATAGGAGAAGTTGGTAAATACAGACCCTGGATCGTTTAACTTAACAGATATTTCGTATCGTTTGCGTTTTTCGTTCGTTTCCTTTGCGTGTATAGTTCGTTCGTTTTTCGTTTTTCGTTCGTATGCGTTGTGTGCGTGTAATTTGTTCATACGTTTCGTGTATCGTTCGCCAATTTAATTAGACGAACACACGAAACGAAATACGAACGAACGATACACGAAACGACCGATAAACGAAACGAACGATACCCGAAATGAACGATAAACGAAACGAACGATACACGTTAAAGAACTTGTCAACTACGATTTCAAGTTTAAAATAATTACTACAATTTCAATCTTACTATTACTAAAAAATTTAAATTAACGTGTAAACAAAATTTTACATATACAAAAATGTATTTCCTTTATTTACATATACCAGTAATTTTGTACAATAAGGGAAAACATTTAATATATGCATTTTTTTCTATAATTTAGTCTAGGACAAATGAACAAGAAATCATCTACATGTATGTAAACAAACGCCTCTGGCACTTTCACCTGGAAATACATGCACTGCACATACATTTGTAATGTCATTCTAATTAACAAGTATATGACCTTTTGCAGCCACACACCTCTCGGATAACTTAACCGCGAAAATAACTGATACACCTATGTCTGGTTGGAATTGTCAATTCAGAATCCGAATGATTATAAATATAAATTCTGTATAATTATATAATCATATAGATATAAATTATGTATAATTATATAATTAAATAAATGTAAATTCTGTATAATTATATAAATAGAAAGTCTTATTTGGAAGTCAAATATATGAGATTTAAAATTTAACCATAAATATAATTATTAAACACATTGGTAATATAAACTATTTAATATAAATTGTATTATCCTATTACTTTACCGACTAATTTATCATTTATATATATAACTTGCTTATAAAATATAAGATTACAGAAGTTAATCACATCAATTTGCACAAAATTCATTCAAATAATAACACGATTATATTCGTGTATCGTGCGTTCGTTTCGTGTATCGTTCGTTCGCTTCGTGTATCGTGTGTTCGTTTCGTGTATCGTGCGTTTGTTTCGTGCATCGTGCGATCGTTTCGTGTATCGGGCGTTCGTTTCGTGGATCGTGCGTTCGTTTCGTATATCGTGCGTTCTTCGTGTCGTTCGTGTGAAGCGTTCGTTTGTTTCGTTTGCGTTTTTCGTTCGTTTGCGTTTCGTGCGTATTGTAAACTTATACGATCCAGGGTCTGCAACGACAACTCTATATTAAAGTCAGACTTCCGGTAAAACTGTACGTAATATGTCCACGGGTCTTGAATGTTTGTTGTATAACAAAAATGTGCTTCGAATAATTGAATTGTGATTGAATGAATGATTATAAATTAAAAAGACAAAAAGCATTTTTTTTTTTTACAAATTACGGGGTGGCTTAGTTTTGTATAAGTAATATAAATCAAATGTACACACATAAAAAAATATTTAAGGAATATTTGAAATTGTTGAACAGGTTATACGATATAATCTGGTTTGAGTTAGTTTATGATTAATAAACCGCGAAGCGGTTTATGAAATGCGTAAACTGACCCAAACCAGGTTATGAAAGTATAACCTGTTCAACAATTTCAAATATTCCTTATTGTTTAATTTTTTGCAACAAAATTTAATGATACCTCGATTTTAATTACGATTATTTCATGTGACTATTTGAATTTGTCGTTGGCGGATGAATACGGTGATGACGTCACAATATCAACCCAGGTTATCGAGTATAGCCAAAATTTTCTCCACGTGGATTAGCCAATAAGATTGCAGTATTCAAATCAAATTAAATCATTAACACATATTTATAATCAGATTAGATTTATCTTTCTTTTTACAGGATTATGTCACAGGAAACTCCCATCTGACAATGATATCTATGACGAGATCATGTACCCTTCTTCTACCGATGGATTACGATATTTCTCATCCAGAGAAAGTTACATTTCAAAATTTTCAAATTTCTTCTATGATTACAAAGTGAAAAATATGTTTTAAGTTGCTAAATTCTGTCGAAAGAACATTTGCGGGAATTATCATGCAGAAATTTAACCATCGTGTTGATTAAAATAATACGAACATTTGATCAGGTTAAAGCGTTGCACTAGTTCAGACACAAATGTAAGGTTTTATGTTAAGGGACACTTTTTGTAGAAGATGTGTCGTGGAACGTCCTAGGCTCGCATTGGATCCCTGTCAGTCACTTCCTGGAGAATGTAGATAATTATTTTGAGAATAATGAGGGAACTGACTAAATAACAGGTGATCGTCAGCCCTCCTTCACTTACCGTCTTTCATGGGATGGCGGCACTTTGAGAACACCTAAGTCTCAATTAGCCTATGTAGTAGTTGTCTTTGAGGTTGATCGTGAAAGTTGGCAAAAAGAGTGTAGTACAAACCTTTCATCTCAGAGGAAGTTTTTTTTACATGTGGCCTTTATCGTTATTACAACAATTGATCGTTAGTTTTACATGTATGTTTTGTAGATCGTTGTTTGTCCTTTTGTACTTTCTTGCTGTTGGTCATTGTGTTGTCTGTTTTTCTTTGATATACAAGATTCTGATTACCCCTGTGGTATCTTCAAGCTCTGCTTGCCAGTGTTTTTGTTCTGACATGTGACCTTGATCGTCAACAAGTGATTGGTAAGTTGTCCAAAATGTTACCAAGTAACAGGCATGTAATCATGTAATTTTTAATTTAAGGAGGAGGGGGTCTTTTTTAATTTGTTTTTTCTAATTTCAAATGTAATTTGTAGATGTTATAGCATAAATGTATTAGTAGTAAATCATGCGTGTATTACAAATGCTATTAGCTATTAATCTTAAGAAAATCTGAAATATTAAAAAAAAACACGTATAAGAGAAGCAGCAACGATAAGATTTACCAGATAATATGACAGGAGTGTGTTTTGTCATTTGTACATACTTGTAAGAATACTTGTAAATGTACCTATAATGCTTCCTGTAAGGACGATATCTTCTACCTCCCCCGTAACGATTTCGTGGCCGGAAACTGTATGACAACATGACGTATATAAAAGCATAAAATCAAACAATGACATTAGTTGTTTTTGCTTGTCATAATTTAAAACTGACGTAGTTTATTTAGGAATGTCTTTAAGAAAGTTTTTATGATAGATCTAATCAAATCTGAACCACATATTTGTAGACGAAGAAACGAGAAAACAGGGTGTCTGTGTCATCTATTTAATGTGAATTAGTCTTAGGACTATACAATTGGCTTAATCCTGCCAAGCTGTATTGAAGTGTCATGAAAACTAACGGTCGTGCATACTTATGGTGTAAGTGCATAAGTGTATCTATTTCGACTCTTTCTACAATTGTTCCAATTTGAGGAACATGTCTACCACGATATCAAACTGAAAGTGCTAAAAGTGCTAGTGAGTAGAAAAAAGACATCTCATCGAATGCAGTTTGTTTTCGTCCTGAAATAGGAGCAAAATTGAGGGTAACACAGTTAACATAATGATAATCTTCATGGAGGTCCTCGACGATTGAAAACAAATACAACACTATAAAGACAGTCAATTATATGTATAACTGGGAATTCAAACCATACAGATACATAGCATGTTTTATATGGTATACTAAAATATATTTAATCACGTTCTTCCTTTTATAACAAATAATCAGAAAATATGGAGACAATATTGCTACATTGTAGGAAAATATAAATTGTATTTGTAATGTCCACGAAATAGGAACAAATAGACAAACAATGGCCGAAAAAACATAACACAGAAAAATAAAGATGGAGAACTCAAACCCGTCGTTGAATACAGGATGTGACTGCTCTACTAGAGGTGCATGTCTTACTCATGTTAACAATACGTTTATAAGTCATGAATGACAAGATTGTGACTATGGTAAATTTAGTGGGATTCATGTTTCTCAATTTTTACGTCCCGTACTACCCCTCTTGAAATCATCACTGCTTTTATTTATCATCACAAATTAGTTGTTTTCCTTCGTACTGCATTACATGTACTTACCATTCTACATGTATATAACTATATATACAGTTACAGATGAAGTTTGAGTTATATATTATAGACCTGTTTACTACTTTACAAATACAATATGGACATGCTTTGATTAAATCTAAACAGAAAGAAGTGTTTTCCTGTGAAAACCCCATAACATATCTAATATAAAACATGTGTAGTTTTGTTTTCTGTGGATATTCCTATTACAAGTATTTATCTATAGTGATGTGCACTTGACATCAAGTATGCAATATATAGATGTATTGATAAAATTTTAACAAACAGAAGTTGTTTTCCTGTGGAAAAATCCATTATAAATATTCATTTATAGTGACGAGGACCTGACATGCAGAATGGCAGGTAATATCAGCTCTTAATTTACAATATTTAGAAATCAATTTTAAATTATGAAAAAACCAAGCAAACATTTGATTTGATTTGATTTTTGGTGTTTAACGCCACTTTCAACAATAGTTCAGCTATATCATGGTGACCAGGGCCTCGTTTCACAAAAGGTCGTAAATCGTAAACTTGGTCGTACGACTGTCTTTACGATTTACGACCGTTTCACAAAACTTAGCGACTTCCGATATACGACATTTTTTAGTCGCAAATTACCGACTGGGTCGGAGCAGTCGTATATCGTAAATCGTTAAATACAAACGTTGAATGTACATCATTACAATGAGGAATCATGATATTCCATCACTTACAGGTTAACAACCTGTAAATATCATCCCATTTTCTTTTGTGTTTATGTTGTTGCTAAAAAGAAACTGTATTGGTTATAAGAATCTTCCTAAATAAACAACAAAATTTTACTTAAAAACTACCTCCTTCTCTTTATTGAAAAGAAATCTATCCAGATAAAAAAAAACGGAACCTCCACGATAAATAGCTGAAATATTGTTTTAAACAACATTAAACAAACAAACAAGCATAACAACGGTGGAAATGTGCGCTTTATAAAACGTAATTATGAAATATTATACAAGGAAAAATCTCCGTGACAGGATACTTTTTGGCACGCATACAACTACATGCATGTAGACTGACCAAGAAAAAAAACCCGCACTGAATTCGTGCTACAATGTTCAATTTTCAATTTCTTGACAGTATTTGACATCAAATTTACAAAAAGTCAAGAATTCCAAATTTAAAGCGGAAAGTCGATATATCATCAAATTTTAACGGAGAGTTCCATTAGTTTAAGTTGGAACTATTTATAGACGTTATATTCATGGAAAATACCGAGATGTGAAATAAATGTCCACGAGAAAACTCTCTACTGTAATGTATCGTGGTTACTCAGGGGTGTACATGTACGGGACAGACGAGTATTTTGAAAGTGGGGGAGGGGACACAACATATATTTTACCTCCAAATATAGGGGACAACAACGTACTTTTGTTTTCTCAAAAGTGGTTGCCCCCAGTTCTTGCTGCATAGGAATAGAACCTGTCAAGTACATTCGTCTCAGCTATAGAAGTTACGTAAAGCTAATAACTACATATATTCACTAAGTATTGAAATTGGCTCTGCATTATGACCCAATATGGTGATTTCAATTTTTGAAACCTATTGATATAGGAAAATAAAAAAGATTGTCTATATGTCTATAGCTTTAGCTATTTTGTTCAAGTCAACGTTTTGTGAAATATCAAAAACCTGTAATCAATTTTATTCAAAGAGTCATGTAAATTATAAATTGGTGCTAAATACATGTATCCGTAGAAATGTACATGTACATTTGTATACTTAAACATTTGAAAAGTTTCATTTGAATTCGGTATAAAATGTCTTTCTTAGATAAATCATAACTAAATCTGACCTAAGTTATGATATTATAAGGTTACATATGATGCCTGATGTGGGGCAAAGGGCTAAAAAAAAAGTGGGCGGACTAGAATTTTGTAAAAATCACCAATGACAGTCATTGGTAAATATTTGTATCATTGCTGATGAGGGATGGAGCGAACTTTTTCTTGATTATTGTTGACTTCTCTGTCATCAGCCTTATCAAAGTGGATATTTCCTCGTTATTCCACAGCGGAGCTTTCCCTGAAAAAGCAGTCTCCACTTTGAAATTGCCGTTTTCTACATGTACTTTCTTAGGGTGTCGCGTGATTTGTATCCACAAAGACCAATAAAATAACTATATTTTATATTTTGTATATACATACATGTAGACCAATAAGATAACTATATTTAATATTTTGTTTGAACGAATATATGAATCTGATAGGCTAAATTGATCGATTTTCGTACCTCCGCACAAAGAAGATGTATTAACTACAAGTCGTTAATCGGAAATCGTAAAAATATTCCGACAAGTTTTGTGAAACGGTCGCAAACTTAGTCGGTAAGTGGTCGTAAGGTAGGTCGGAAATCGTACGATTTACAACCTTTTGTGAAACGAGGCCCAGTTTTAGTGGTGGAGGAAGCCGGAGTACCCAGAGAGCACCACCGACCATGGGAAAGCAACTGGTAAACTTTATCTCTTGCGGCCGACTGCACCTTTTTTGTACTTTACAAAGCGGATGCGAACCCACGCCATGTTGGTGATAGGCTTGCATGAGTTGTTAAATCCAACGACCTAATTCATTGAGCCACCCGCGCCCCACACACATTTGATGTAATATACTGCACAACTAATTATAGAATAGTTACTGATATGGCGGGCACTATCGGGATATATAGACTGCCCAAGGGTCGTGGTACGGACCAGTGGAAATGATATTGCCTGAGCCTGATATTGCATTGAAGAACAGTAATATGATCTACACAAAAATATTTCAACCTACAGAGTATTCTCCCTTTGTGTTAAATCAGAATTTTCCAAACTTCTGAAATCTCAATGTTTTATTTGAAAAACAAAAAAATTATATTTTACAATATTTAAAAGAACATATATTTAAGACAAAACAATTACTAATTTTTGATATTATTAAAACAAAATTAATGAATTTAAAATTTGGATTATATCATGGTACACATGTTAAAAAGATTTATAATATAATCAAATTTGATTCTATTTTGGTTTAATTTGTTATATTTGAGCAGTTACATAAAGAAAAAACTAGGTAATATCCCAAGTAAAATGATAAATTCTTGAAATATATATTGAAAATATTAAAACTGTACGCATCAGTGAGGTCGAAATTAGTATTGTAAATTCATTTATTTATTTATCTTGTGTAAAATCTATAGAGTATTCTCCCTTTGTTAAAAATCGTTTTATTCCCAAAATTCTTAAATATTTTAAAATCTAAGTATTTTATTTTAAAAACAAAGTAATGATAGTTTACACTATTATAAACAACATATATTACTAACAAAACAATAACTATTTCAGATATGATTAAAAGAACATTTTAAATTTAAATTTTGGATTATACCATGGCACACATATTCAAAAGTTTCTTATATAAACTGAGTGTAATTCCATTCCAATAAGGACAAACTACATAATACACATTATAATTAAATCAGTAGGTAAATAAACATCTTTTGAAGGACAAATAACCAAACGGACATACAAAAGAAAAAACAAACAACAAAACATATAAACAAACAAAAGCAAACAACAAAACAAATAAACAAACAAAAGCAAACAACAAAACAAATAAACAAACAAAAGCAAACAAAAAACAAATAAACAAACAAAACCAAACAACAAAACAAATAAACAAACAAAAGCAAACAACAAAACAAATAAACAAACAAACAAACAAAAGCAAACAACAAAACAAATACAGATACAATTATTAGAGGTGAGTCTTCGCTTTGTTAAAATTGATATAATTGATCACAATCACTGTTTAAGCTTTCTTTCTATATCATAACAAACAAATAAAACGGACACAACCTGCGTTCGCATATCTATTTTGTTTATTTAAGATGAATACTACTGGTTGCCGTATCTTGGAACACTGTTCTCCTTCATAGGACGATTTGCTATATCAGGATCTTTCAGCACTGTATTTATGTACACACCGGAAGTTTATCCAACAAATCTTAGGTAAGTAAAACTTTTATGTGTAATGATGTACATCACGAATACGATATTATATGTTTGTAGTCAAGTGTGAGAATCCTGTTTATAATGTAAGATAAAAAAAAAAAAGGATACTCGGTTAACTTCAGTATAGACAACACAGTGGCCAAAGGAATATTAAAAATAGATCACAAGCAATGAAGGACACTATACATAACCAAAACAACTACAGCAACTTGAAAATCCTGGTGAAAATTGAGGGTAAAGGTAGTTCTTCTCTGCTTCACAAGTGACACACTGTAGGTCTTCTCTCCTTCACAAGTGACACATGTCGTTTTACTGTATGTCTTCTCTGCTTCACAAGTGTCACATGTCAATTGACTGTAGGTCTTCTTTGCTTCACAAGTGACACATGTCAATTGACTGTAGGTATTCTTTCCTTCACAAGTGACACATGTCAATTGACTGTAGGTCTTCTTTGCTTCACAAGTGACACATGTCAATTGACTGTAGGTCTTCTTTGCTTCACAAGTGACACACTTCGCTTTACTGTAGGTATTTCCTTCTTTACTACTGATACACGTCGTTTTACTGTAGGTCTTTTGTCCTTCACAAGTGACACACGTCGTTTTACTGTAGGTCTTCCCTGCTTCACAATTGATACACGTGGTTTTACTGTGGGTATTTCTTGCTTTACTACTGTCACAGGTCGTTTTACTGTACGTCTTTCCTGCTTTACTACTGACACACGTTGTCTTATTGTAGGTATTTCCTGCTTTAATACTGACACACGTCATTTTATTGTAGATGATACACGTCGTTTTACTGTAGGTCTTTTGTCCTTCACAAGTGACACACGTTGTTTTATTGTAGGTATTTCCTACTTTACTACTGACACACGTTGTTTTATTGTAGATCTTATCTGTTTCACCAGTGACACACGTCGTTTTATTGTAGATCTTATCTGTTTCACCAATGACACACGTCATTTTACTGTAGGTCTTCTCTGCTTCACAAGTGACACACGTCGTTTTATTGTAGGTATTTCCTGCTTTACTACTGACACATGTCATTTTACTGTAGGTCTTATCTGCTTCAAAAGTGACACACGTGGTTTTACTGTAGGTCTTACTGCTTTACTACTGACAAACGTCGTTTTACTGTAGGTCTTCTGTGATTTACAAGTGACACACGTCGTTTTACTGTATGTCTTCTCTGCTTCAGAATTGACACACTTGGTTTTACTTTAGGCATTTCATGCTTTACTACTGACAAACGTCATTTTACTGTACGTCTTGTCTGTTTCAACAGTCACACACGTCGTTTTATTATAGGTTTTATCTGCTTAACAAGTGACAAAAGTCGTTTTACTGTAGGTCTTCTCTATTCACCAGTGACACATGTGATTTTACTGTAGGTCTTTCCTGCTTCACAAGTGACACATGTCGTTTTACTGTAGGTCTTCTCTGCTTCACAAGTGAACCACGTCGTTTTACTGTAGGTATTCTCAGCTTCACAAGTGACACACGTCGCTTTACTGTAGGTATTTCCTGCTTTACTACTGACACACGTCGTTTTATTGTAGGTCTTCTCTGCTTCACCAGTGGCACATGTCGTTTTACTGTATGTCTTCGCTGCTTCACAGGTGGCACATGACAATTTACTGTAGGTCTTCTCTGCTTCACAAGTGACACACGTCGTTTTACTGTAGGTATTTCCTTCTTTACTACTGGAACACAGGTCGTCTTACTGTTGGTCTTCTCTTCATCACCGTTGATACACATCGCTTTACTGTAGGTCTACCCTGCTTCACAAGTGACACACGTCGTTTTACGTTAGGTCTTTACTGCTTCACAAGTGACACACGTTGTTTAACTGTATGTCTTTACTGCTTTACTACTGTCACCCGTCGTTTTACTGTAGGTCTTCTCTGCTTCACAAGTGACACGTATCGCTTTACTGTGTCTTATCTGCTTCACAAGTGACACATATCGCTTTACTGTTGGTCTTCTCTGCTTCACATGTGATACACGTCGTTTTACTGAAGGTCTTCTCTGCTTCACAAGTGCACACGTCGTTTTACTGTTGGTCTTCTCTGCTTCACAAGTGACACACGTCTTATTACTGTAGGTCTTCTCTGCTTCACAAGTGACACACGTCTTATTACTGTAGGTCTTCTCTGCTTCACAAGTGACACACGTCATTTTACTGTAGGTCTTTACTGCTTCACAAGTGACATACGCAGTTTTACTGTATGTTTTCTCTGCTTCACAAGTGACACACGTCTTATTACTGTAGGTCTTCTCTGCTTCATAAGTGACACACGTCTTATTGATGTAGGTCTTCTCTGCTTCATAAGTGACACACGTCTTATTACTGTAGGTCTTCTCTGCTTCATAAGTGACACACGTCTTATTGCTGTAGGTCTTCTCTGCTTCATAAGTGACACACGTCTTATTACTGTAGGTCTTCTCTGCTTCACAAGTGACACACGTCATTTTACTGTAGGTCTTTACTGCTTTAATACTGACACACGTCGTTTTACTGTAGGTATTTCCTTCATTACTACTGAAACACGTCCTTTTACTCCACGTCTTTTCTGCTTCACAAGTGACACATGTCCTTTTACTGTAGGTCTTCTCTGCTTCACAAGTGACATACGTCGCTTTACTCCAGGTATTTCCTACTTTACTACTGACACACGTCATCGTTTTATTGTAGGTCTTATCTATTCACAAGTGACACATGTCGTTTTACTGTATGTATTCTCTGCTTCACAAGTGACACATGCCGTTTTACTGTAGGTCTTCTCTCCTTCACAAGTGACACATGCCGTTTTATTGTTGGTCTTTCCTGCTTTACTTCTGACACACGTCGTTTTGCTGTAGGCCTTCTCTGCTTCACAAGTGACACACGTCGTTTTACTGTAGGTCTTCTCTCCATCACAAGTGACATATGTCGCTTTACTCCAGGTATTTCCTACTTTACTACTGACACACGTCGTTTTACTGTAGGTCTTCTCCCCTTCACAAGTGACACATGTCGTTTTACTGTATGTATTCTCTGCTTCACAAGTGACACATGCCGTTTTACTGTAGGTCTTCTCTGCTTCACAAGTGACACATGTCGTTTTACTGTATGTATTCTCTGCTTCACAGGTGACACATGCCGTTTTACTGTAGGTCTTCTCTCCTTCACAAGTGACACATGCGTTTTATTGTCGGTCTTTCCTGCTTTACATCTGACACACGTCGTTTTGCTGTAGGTCTTCTCTGCTTCACAAGTGACACACGTCGTTTTACTGTAGGTCTTCTCTCCTTCACAAGTGACACACGTCGTTTTGCTGTAGGTCTTCTCTGCTTCACAAGTGACACACGTCGTTTTACTGTAGGTCTTCTCTTCTTCACAAGTGACACACGTCGTTTTACTGTAGGTCTTTGCTGCTTTACTATTGACACACGTCGTTTTACTGTAGGTCTTCTCTGCTTCACCAGTGACACACGTCGTTTTATTGTCGGTCTTTCCTGCTTTACTTCTGACACACGTCGTTTTGCTGTAGGTCTTCTCTGCTTAACAAGTGACACACGTAGTTTTATTGTATGTCTTATCTGCTTCACAAGTGACACATGTCGTTTTACTGTAGGTCTTCTCTCCTTCACAAGTGACACACGTCGTTTTACTGTAGGTCTTCTCTCCTTCACAGGTGACACACGTCGTTTTACTGTAGGTCTTTGCTGCTTTACTATTGACGCACGTCGTTTTACTGTAGGTCTTCTCTGCTTCACCAATGACACACGTCGTTTTATTGTATGTCTTATCTGCTTCACAAGTGACACATGTCGTTTTACTGTAGGTCTTCTCTGCTTCACAAGTGAGACACGTCATTTTATTGTAGGTCTTTACTGCTTTACTACTGACACACGTCGATTTACTGTAGGTATTTCCTGCTTCAAAAGTGACGCACGTCGTTTTACTTTAAGTCTTTTCTGCTTCACAAGTGACACACGTCGTTTTACTTTAGGTCTTCGCTGCTTCACAAGTGAAACACGTCGTTTTACTGTAGATCTTCCCAGCTTCACAAATGACATGTAGTTTTACTGTAGGTCTTCTCTGCTTCACAAGTGACACTTGGTTTTACTGTAGATCTTTCCTGCTTTATTACTGGCGCACGTCGTTTTACTGTAGGTTTTCTCTGCTTCACAAGTGACACACGTCATTTTACCTCAGCATGAGCATCATCTGATTTAGAAGTCATGCTTGACAACATTATGTCACAAAATAAAGATGACTTAAATTTAATTTCTTTTCCAAGAAAGGGAAAAGTGAAGAGGAATGAGGTGATTGTACATGGCGGTTATCAAAACACCGCACCAAAAACGTGATGGCGTGTAAAATGACAAAATCAAGAAAACAAACAACATTAAATATCGCGGGATAACTATGGCGATCAGGGCATGTAAGCATTTTCTGCTCTTTAGTTTATACCATTTGTGTTACCCGTAATAAAAGTCTATTGAGATGTCGTGATAAGTGATGCATAAAGAAAAGACCGTATCAAGCACAGTTTATATGTATAACTGTAATATGTAAAGCAAAAACTATCTTAAATTCGCTTTCGTATTAGACTCTGACAAACGGAATGTACATGTGATCATTTGTGACACAGACATTCATAGCGGTAAGCCAAGTCTAGACTACAACAAATGGAATGTACATGTGATCATTTGTGACACAGATATTCATAGAGGTAACAATTCTAAACAACGACAGACATATTTACATTTGATCATTTGTGACATAGACATTCATAGCGGTAAGCCAATTCTTGACTACGGCACACAGAATGTACATGTGAATATATATGAGAGACATTCATATCGGTAAGCCAAGTCTAGACTACGACAAACGGATTGTATATGTGATAATTTGTGATTCAGATATTCATAGCGGTAAACCAATTCTAGACAACGACAAACGTAATGTACATGTGATCTCATTTGTGACACATACATTCATACCGGTAAGCCAATTCTCAACAACGACAAACAGAATGTACATGTGATCATTTATGACAGACATTCATAGTGGTAAGCCAAGTCTAGACTACTACAAACGGAATGTACATGTGATCACCTGCCAGACAGACATTCATAGTGATAAGCCAATTCTAGACTACGAAATACGGAATGTACATGTCATCATTTGTGACACAGACATTCGTAGCGGTAAGCCAAATCTAGAATACGACAAACGGCATGTACATGTGGTCATTTGTGACATAGATATTCATAGCGGTAAGCAAATTCTAGACTACGACAAACGGAATGTACATGCGATCATTTGTGACAGATACATTCACAGCGGTAAGCCAGTTATAGACTACGACAAACAGAATGTACATGTGATAATTTGTGACTCAGACATCCATAGCGGTAAACCAATTCTAGACAACAACATACTGAAAAAGCATGTGATCATTTGTGACACAGATATTGATAGCGGTAAGCCAAGTCTAGACTACGACAAACGAAATGTACATGTGATCATTTGTGACATAGATGTTCATAGCGGTAAGGACATTCTAGACTACGACAAATGGATTGGACATGTGATCATTTGTGACAGACCTTCACACCGGTAAGCCAAGTCTAGACTACGACAAACGAAATGTACATGTGATCATTTGTGACATAGATGTTCATAGCGGTAAGGACATTCTAGACTACGACAAATGGATTGGACATGTGATCATTTGTGACAGACCTTCATACCGATAAGCCAAGTCTAGACTACGACAAACGGAGTGTACATGTCATCATTTGTACATTCATACCGGTTAAGCAATTCTAAAATACAACAAACGGAAAGTACATTTGTGACATAAATATTCATAGTGGTAAGCTAATTCTAAACAACGACAGACGGAACATACATGTTATCATCTGTGACACATACTTTCATAGCGGTAAACCAATTCTAGACTATGACAAACGGAATGTACATGTGATCATATGTGAAACAGACGTGCATAGCGATAAGCCCATTCTAGACAACGACAGAGAGAATATGCATGTGATCATTTGTGACACAGACATTCATAGAAGTAAGCCAATTCTAGACTATGACAAACGGAATGTACATGTGATCATTTGTGACACAGACATTCATAGCGGTAAAGCAAGTCTAGACTACGACAAACCGAATGTACATGTGATCATCTGCCAGACATACATTCATAGTCGTAAACCAATAATAAACAACGACAAATAGAATGTACATGTGATCATTTATGACAGATATTCACAACGGTAATCAAATGCAAGACATGCTATTTGCTATCTTGTCATTTGTGTTCGACTTTCTTTCAAATAAAATATAGTTTGCACTAAATGCATGACAACTACAAACGGAATGTACATGTAATCATTTGTGAGACATTCATAGCAGTAAGCCAAGTCTAGACGAATACAAGCGGAATGTACATGTGATCATTTGCGACAGATATTCATAGCGGTAATCCAAGTGTAGACTAAGACAAACGGAATGTGCATTTGATCATTTCTTACAGACATTCATAGCGGTAAGCCAAGTCTAGACTACGACAAACGGAATGTACATATGATCATTTGTGACATAGATATTCATAGCGGTAAACAAATTCTAGACTACGACAAACGGAATGTACATGTGATTATTTGTGACAGACATTCATAGTGGTAAGCCAAGTCTAGACTACGACAAACGAAATGTACATGTGATCATTTGTGACAGATATTCATAGCGATAAGCCAAGTCTAGACTACGACACACGGAATGTGCATTTGACCATTTGTGACACATACATTCATAGAGGTAAGCCAATTCTAGACTAGAATAAACGGAATATGCATGTGATTATTTGTGACAGATATTCATAGCTATCAGCCAATTCTAGTCTACGACAAACGGAATGTACATGTGATCATCTGCCAGACATGCATTCATAGTGGTAAAGCAATTCTAGACTATAACAAACGAAATGCACTTGTGATTATTTGTAACACAGACATTCGTAGCGGAAAGCCACTTCTAAATAACGGCAGACGGAATATACATGTTAACATTTGCGACAGATATTCATAGCGGTAAGTCAAGTGTAGACTACCACAAACTGAATGTTCATTTGATCATTTGTTACACAGACATTCATAGCGGTAAGCCAAGTCTAGACTACGAAAAACAGAATGTGCATGTGATCATTTATGACATCTATTCACAGCGGTAAGCAACTTCTAGACAACTACAAACGGAATATACATGTGATCATTTGTGACACAGACATTCATAGCGGTAAGCCAAGTCTAGACTAAGACAAACGAATGTACATATGATCATTTGTGACATAAATATTCATAGTAGTAAGCAAATTCTGAACTACGACAAACGGAATGTACATGTTATTATTTGTGACAGACATTCATAGTGGTAAGCAAGGTCTAGACTACGACAAACGGAATGTACATGTGATCATTTGTGACAGAGACATTCATAGCGTTAAGCCAAGACTAGACTATGACAAACGGAATGCTCATGTGATCATTTATCACAGATATTCATAGCGGTAAAGCAATTCTAGACTATAACAAACGAAATGTACTTGTGATTATTTGTGACACAGACATTCGTAGCGGTAAGCCAATTCTAAATAACGGCAGACGGAATATACATGTTCACATTTGTGACATAGACATTCATAGCGGGTAAGCCCAATTCTACACTACGCCAGACGGAATGTACATGTGATCATTTGTGAAGCAGACATTCATAGCGGAAAGCCCATTCTATACAGCGACAGACGGAACAAGCATGTGGTCATTTGTGACACAGACATTCATAGCGGTAAGCTAATTCTAGACTACGACAAACGGAATGTACATGTGATAATTTGTGACTCAGATATTCATAGCGGTAACCCAATTCTAGACAACGACAAACGGAATGTACATGTGATCATTTGTGACATAGATATCCATAGCGGAGAACCAATTCTAGACTACGACAAACGGAATGTACATGTGATCATTTGCGAAACAGACATTCATAGCGGCAAGCCAATTCTACACAACGGCAAACGGAATGTACGTGTGATCATTTGTGACACAGACATTTATAGCGGTAAACCAATTCTAGACTATGACAAACGGAATGTACATGTGATCATCGGTCAGACAGATATTCATGGCCGTAAAACAAGTCTAGACTGCGACCAATGAAATATACATGACATTCATTGTTGTATACCAAGTCATGAAGGTAACCCTACAACCCTCCAAGTGTTGACTTCTGTTAGATCAATGCTGGCAGCAATCTTCAATCAACCATCTGTTATGGAAACTGTGTGACCTTAAATGAAATGACACATTAACCTGACAAAATATATAAAAACCAATTGTAGGAATGTAGGTCTGGGCATGGCATCGACTGTATCAAGAGCAGGATCTATGTTGTCACCATTCGCTATCACTTTGGTAAGTTTTTAATATAACAAATATACTCCATTTGGTTATACTTTAATTTTGAATACTGCAATCTGATTGGCTAATCCGCCTGGAGAAAATTTTGGTTATACTTGATAACCTGGGTTGGTATTGTGACGTCACCAACGTGTTCATCCACCAACGACAAATTCAAATAGTCACATGAAATAATAGTAAATAAAATCAAGGAATCATTAAATTTTGTTGTGGAAATTAGATTATAAGGAATATTTGAAATTGTTGAACAGGTTATACTTGCATAACCTGGTTTGGGTTAGTTTACGCTTCTCATAAACCACTTCGCGGTTTATTAAGCGTAAACCGACCCAAACCAGGTTATATCGTATAACCTGTTCAACAATTTCAAATATTTCTTAAAAATAATACAAAAGTAGGAGACCGATACAGAATGAGATACTGTGTGCTTAGCGACCACTGGAGGTACTCAGGAGAACAAGGCACACGCAATTGATAGTTATATCTGACAAAATTATTCTAGTTATGTCTAGAAGGTATATTGGTGTAGGGAAAAAATTTAAGACATGTACTGAAGGTGTTTATTGGTGTAGGGAAAATATATAACACATGTACTGAAGCTGTATATTGGTGTAGGGAACAGATTTAACACATGTATTGAAGTTGTATATTGGTGTAGGGAAAAGATTTAACACAATGTACTGAAATTGTATATTTCGTACTGTTGTATCTAGTACCATTTACCAATGGTGGCAATTAAACTCTTAAATTCAATTGTAAAAGTTATATTTATCATAGTGTTGTGTATTACAGTATATAGTATAATTTGCTAACAGCGGAAATTTATCTTTTATTCTGATAAGCACTGATTGTTTATGTATATGTCAATAATAACAAGCACATCACACCTAGGCGTAGCAGTATGTATGTCATAACAACCATGACGTCACTGTATGTATGTCATGACAACCAGGACGTCACAGTATGCATGTCTTGACATCAACAACGTAACAGTATGTATGTCATGACAACCCCGACGTCACTGTATGTAGGTAATGACAACCACGACGTCACAGTCTATATGTCAGGACAATCTAATCGATTGAATTGTAGACAATATCATGTTTATTCCACATTGTAGTATATGACAGTTAATTGTTATATACGTTTACAGACGTTCTGTCTTTACTTGTATAGATAGTTATTTTTAGCATATTTCATGATTTCCAGATATTAATAAAAACACAACTTGTACATTTCCAGGCGGAATATATACCATGGGGACCTGCTGTAGTATTTGCAGTCATGAATGTTATTGTGACTTTGTCTTTATTGTTATTACCAGAGACCATGGGACGTGAGCTGCCAACAACTATATCAGAACTAAAGACCTGGTATAAACACAAGAAACCTGATGCCAAGTGATTCATTTTGTGACACTATTAATTCTATCAGTTTTCACGGTTGTCACGGTTGTCACTGTGGTCACGGTGGTCACGGTTGTCACGTTCGTGATTACTACACCACCAGTGTAGACATACTCAATGTAAAGTTCAATTGTTTGACATTATGTACTTCTGTTGAAATCATATCAATTCTAATTATTCATAGAGCGTGGTAAAATAATAAACAATTATAAACAATTCATACAGACTCGTTAAATTCTTATATGTTAGATAATTTCATTAAGGTTCGATCAATAAAGAAAAACAAGATACAATATATTAACGGAGCAGTTAAATTCATAAATAGAAAGACAGAAAATACAATGAGCAAAATAAAAAGGACAAAGGGGTCAACAATGGAGGACAAAACAATACCAAACAAAACGAAACATTGAGCAACACGATCCTCACTTAATCCCCGAGTGTCAACTCGTGAGCTACGTAAGTGCGGGACATTTATGTTTCAATAGGGACGCCCGCTGTGTTACTCTTGTTAATAATACAGTGAAAATACACGAAAAAAAAATAAGACCGTATCGTGACAATAACAAACAGAACATATACGTTGTCATCCGTGGTCATGGCCAGATTTATATTGAGCCAATATGGGACCCTTTAGAGATGACTAAATGTTAGATTTAAAATATAAAAATATATGTACAGCAATCAAATAAATAGCTTGTATTTTTTGTAGACTTTACTCTGCTATCAACTACGGGTCTTATTGTTGTAGACTTTATTCTCCTCTCGGCTACGGATCTTGCATTGTTGTAGACTTTATTCTGCTCTCGGCTACGGATCTTGCATTGTTGTAGACTTTATTCTGCTCTCGGCTACGGATCTTGCATTGTTGTAGACTTTATTCTGCTCTCGGCTACGGATCTTGCATTTTTATAGACTTTATTCTGTTCTCGGCTACGGATCTTGTATTTTTGTAGAATTTATTCTGCTCTCGGCTCCGGATCTTGTATTTTTGTAGAATTTATTCTGCTCTCGGCTCCGGATCTCGTATTGTTATAGATTTTATTCTGCTCTCCGCTCCGGATCTTGCATTGTTGTAGACTTTATTCTGCTTTCGGCCACAGATCTTGTATTTTTGTAGATTTTACTCTGCTCTCAGCTACTGATCTTGTATTTTTATAGACGTTATTCTGTTTTCCGCTACGGAACTTGTATTGTTGTAGATTTTATTCTGCTCTCGGCTACGGATCTTGAATTTTTATAGACTTTATTCTGCTCTCGGAAACGGATCTTGTATTTTTGTAGACTTTATTCTGCTCTCGTCTTCGGATCTTCTATTGTTGAAGACTTTATTCTGCTTTTGGCTACGGATCTTGTAAACTTTAGTAGTCAAGGCTATCTCTATAGATCCAATTTCCCGCGCTTTTTAATAGGGAGGTTATCCCTGGGGTATGCAAAATTGTGCAACAGGGACATAAGTGTACACGTCTAGTGTATTAAAAAGGAGTCATCGGTGCATCAGTGGACTGGTGCAGCTAATTAGCAAATCGATTTAATTGTGCAGCTACATGTTATTATGAAATATTGTATTGGACAATAGATAACAGACAATTGGATTTGTAGTGTACATCTGGTCATCCATAAGCTTTAAGTGTAGTCTGTATGCATATTAAGTGTATCTCTGCATTCGACAATTACTGAATGCCGTCCCGGGGGCTACGTAACCTCCTTTTGATTCTGTTATGTAACATATTTTGTCATGCATGTGTTTTATTTTATAATTATATTTCCTATATGTAACTTTTATCTATTTGAATACATGTGTATATGTTAAAAAGCAATGAAAATGAGTATATGTGTATGTCAAAAAGTCGATAAAAATCTGAGCCAAGACTAAAGTAGTCGTATTATTTGAATCATTATTCAAAGGCAGTAAAAGCAGGATAAGTACATTAATATATCTTTATCAAAACTATTGAATATATATTAATAGCAGATTTACATCCCATATGGACTTGTGGAATAGTCATCATTCAGCACTCTCTTATCGAATTATATACAATTGTATACGCTTTGTCCTCGGCACAGGTGATTATATTTGTTGTCTTGGTATTTCTACGAATTTTGTGTTCATCAGTCACTTCAATTGTTTTTATCTTTCCTGTCACCATTTCTTTCACCATTTCAAAGTTCAAGTCTAATGAATGTTTGTGGTTGAGAGTTATCCCACGAATTTTGCAACAAGTAAGGTTGCCTTCGCTGTCTGGCTTTTTAAGTTTATAAGCATAGTTCTTAGGACCGCCAGTAACAAAACATTCGATGCTGTTGTTTGGTGTTTCATCAGTTAAGTCTCATAAGAAATCTCCAGTTTGAGGGATCTAATCACATGGCTTTGAGCAAAATATTATTGAATCTGTATCACAATATAAAACACGATCACCAAGCCTTTCTAGATAAGTGTAAAGCTGTAATTGTGCTTGAGCTGTTGTGTAAGCTGCAATAACCACATTTGTTTTTCCGGATTCCTCGATGAATTGTTCCTTATTAATCCATTGGATACTGACCATTTCATCTGTCATGAAACTGACATCTTGAACTTATTGTCCGTCACTGGTGAGTAAATCAAAGTACAGTGCAGGGTCAGTCATGTACGTTGTGCGAGGTAAATTTGACCGCTGTCCGAATTTTCCCCAGAAGCTGTAAATATATAATGAAAGAAACATATGTAATATCTTTCGATATGATAAGGCTACGTTTATGATATTTTAAAAGTATATATAACCAAACGTTCACATAACTGTTTTATTTTATTGATTATGTTTTTCACGTTCAATCCAAAACGTTAATGCATCAATAATACAAAATCAAATTAATGGTGTTTGTGTACATATGAAAAAAACAACAAGACGTGTTACCTATTGAGCATCAATTTTTCAAGTTGTCTGAGACCTGGATTGGACATGATATGTTCAGCATCCAACCATATGCCTTCTCTGTCATAGTAATCATTCATATACTTCTTTCTGTCATCTTCAGTTTTGCACCATTTAGGCCAACCACTCGCTTCTTGGTTGATCTTAAGGAAAGTGTTCACGTATTCGGTGAAAATACCACCCTCTTTATTAACAGGATAATACTGTGATATTTCATCGAAATGCCAAACTTCATAAATTTCTTTTACGTCATAGCCTTTCTGAACGGCCTTCTTAATTTCATCAGTGACCCATGTTCCTACCAAGGCTCTTTCAACAGCGTCGTGGTAGCATGTTTCTTTCTGGTTTCTTTCAATGCATGTGCGACATAATCCGAAGTCGAGTTTTCCGTTTGATTTCACTGGAAGCACAGGTAAAAAAAGACCTCGTGGTGGTGTAATTTTACATTTGATTAGACCTTCGTAACGACTGATGTCTTCAAAATATTCTGTTGTAATATTAGGATGGCATATTGGTATCTTTCCAGTTGTGTTAATGAATGGATAGAGTGATGTGACATCGTAATACTATGCAAAAATGGGGAGGAAGTAATATATTATACTTGAGTAACCAGACACACACACCGGAAAACCAAACTCAAACTGGTTTCTTTGCAATAAAAACGCCCACAGACTAAGCTTTTGTATTAAATCAATAATGTGTGCAATTTATTGTAAAATTAAACGAAGATTGATAAATATGAAGTTTGATTTGGATTTTATTGTATCAATATTAATACTCAGAGCTAACTTGAGATGTGACGCAGTGATCACATGATTCAGTCTTCAGACCCAACAATGGATACATTGAAGCATAACTCTTTTTTGGTAGGGAAAGGCCGGGCAAGTTGACCCTCAGTATTAATGTTGATACAGTAAAATCCAAATTAAACTTTATATTTATCAATCTTCGTTTAATTTTACAATTTTACTGTATCAACACATACTGAGTGCTCCCTTGAAATTTCAGAGACAATGTATCCATTGTGGTAGCAAATTAAAAGAAACAAAAGCTTGCAACCATACATGTAAATGTGCAATCCTGTAAATTATGGCATTATAAGAAATTTGAAACCAATCTAGTGCTACTTGTATTATACAAAATTTACAACATATAAGAAAAATCATGTTTTTGATGCATCATTAAGTATAACATTAAAATTTTTAATTTTGTCAATCGGTTTGTTATAGAATTTGAAAAAAGTTTGTTCATTTGACCAATTTGCTGTTTTTAAAATAATGTCTAAAGGGACACCACATTTGTTAGCAGAACTTACTGCTGCTGACCTAGTGCTATGCGGAGAAAATTTGGAAATGTCAATACCGGCTATCTTAAGAATTTTTTGAATCTACGAACTTAAAGTTTGTCTAGAAATAGCTTTAAATGGTTTAATTGTAGTTATAAAAAGTGTTGTCTCTTATCCTCTATATCGTTCGATTCGGCTTGAATATGCCTTCATAGTTTGAACAACACACAAACTTTCATTAGAGTAATATTTCTCTAAAACCAAGGGTGGTAAATGTTTCCCTGGTGTTGATGTCTTTAACAGCTCTAAAACCTGAATTCGAACTCGGTTTTCATTTTCATCAATATATCGAATGTCCATTAAATGTAGAGTTTGTCCTCTTTGTCCCGTCAATAAGGCTAATAACATAACGAGTTTCAAAGTTAAATGTTTCAATGATAAAAGAGCCACAGGTATAAGTGTTTTCAAATATTTTAAAACAACACTAACGTCCAATGACATAGAATATCTCGGTAAAGATGGTATCTTTGTATATACTCCACGCATGTATCTAGTAACAAGAGGGTGTTTCCCAATGCTATTTACACTATTTACAAAAGTCACTGATGACACAGCTAATCTGGTAGTATTAATAGAACTATATCCCAGTCCAGATTGGAAAAGTGAGTCTAAAAAAATCTACTAATACAGTGGGAGATGGTTTATACGGATCTGCTTTCCTTTAACGACAAAACTGTAACCATCTTGTAAGATGGACCCTATACTGTTTCTGGGTCGATTCTCGCCAGGATGAAATGAGAATTTCCGTAGTGTGCTTTGATATTCCAGTGCATCCGACGATTTCCCTGATAAACGAAACACCGCAAGTTTGAGATTTTTTATCGGATGAATTTTGTCGGATCCGTTGCTGACATCAGTAGATTTTTTCTCACCGGTAGCAAGTAACTGTCTGCACAAACCATTTGTAGAAATTTCGTGAACCACGGCTGTGTTGTCCACAGAGGTGCAATCAACACTAGCTGTCCTTGATCCTGTTCCAGCTTCTTTAAAACTTGTGCAATTAAACTGAAAGGTGGAAAAGCATAGTTAATGTTCAAGTTCCAATTAAAAGAAAAAGCATCTACAGCAATTGCATTTGGTTCAGGTAGAAAGGAAGGGTATGTTTGTAACTGGTGATTTAAGCGGGATGCAAATAAGTCCATAAACAATGGTCCATAAGTGTCTTCAATAACTTTGAACACTGCGGTATTTAATTTCCACTCCATATCAACACTAAGGTTTCTAGACATACTATCGGCTTCAGTGTTACAATTATACGGCAAATGGAACACACTTAATTTAATGTTTCTGTCAATACACCAAAACCATATATGTCTAGTCAGATTATTTAATTGTTCTTTCCTACCTCCAACTTTTGATAGGTAACTAACAGCTACAGAGTTATCCATAACAAGTTTAACATGTTTATTTTTGTCTGTTGATTAAAAAAACTCTGAATTGTCAGAAAAGCTGCTTTCAATTCCAAAAAATTAATATGATGTTGTTGTTCCTCATATGACCAAAAACCGCCTGTTTTAAGTGTGGTGTTTTCAACAACCCCACCCCACCCTGTTTTTAAACTGTCAGTTTTTATTACAATGTCTAGTTTTGACAGAATTAACGATTTGAAACACAACTGAATATTGTTGGACCACCAGTTAAGACTACACTTTGGACTGTTGCTAATCTGAATTTTTGCTTCAAAATTTCCACAATTTTCTTTTAGTTTTTTGTCCTTTTCAATTTCTAATGATTTATAGTATAATGGTCCATATTCCATTCCTGATTCGCTGGCAACCATTTTGCCTATCACTTGAGCCAGTTCACGAATAGTTATTTCTGCTCTTTTACTTAAATTATTACACAAATCTGATAATTCTTTTGCTTTTTCTGGGGTGAATCTTATTGTCATATCTTCTGAATTTATGATGAACCCCAGGAAAGTAATAAAAGTACTTGGCTTAAAAACAGACTTGATGGGGTGTATTGTAAGACCAAGATTGTCAACTAATTGTTTTGTTTGTGTAACATTTTCTAAGCATTCCTCATAAGTGTCATCTTGTAGAAGAATATCATCAATATAACATATATTTGTATACCCCATTGTACTCAGATGTAAAAAAAACAGGTTTCATGAGTTTTGTAAATACTCTTGGTGCACTACTTAACCCATTAGGTAATGAAGTAAACCGATACAAACTGTTTTCCCAATAAAAACAAAGATATTTCCTAAATTCCTTGTCAACTGGCACACTATAATATGCATCCGTTAAATCTACACTAGCATACCAAGAATTCCTTTTAATAATTGGTAACACTGACTTTAAAGTTTCCATTTTAAAATGTATATGTTCAACATCCTCATTCAGATATTTCAAATTTAATATAAGTCTGTGTGTACCATCAGCTTTTGGCCTTACAAAAATGTTTGAAATAAGATTTTCAAAACACGGTGTAGTTATCTCAATAACTTCCTTGTGAAGTAATTTTTGAATTTCCTGTCTAATTATATTACACTCTTCTGTATTAAAATGAATTGAATTTGGCAAATTTTGTTGAAAAGGCAATTGTTCGAATTCAATCTTGTATCCTTTTTCTATGTCCAAAATCCAACTATCAGATGTTAACATTTCCCATTAGTTTATGAATTTTGCTATCTTTCCCCCAAAGAAATGTTGAGGAGTGTTCATATAATTAAAAAAGGTTCTTTGGTTTTCAACATTGCTTACTAATGTAACACTATTACTTACAACAGTATCAGTTAAGTATGTTTGTTGTGCTTTGATTGGCCTTTCCCTTAAAAATTAGGAATTTTGGTTCCAGTCACTTGTTTGTTTATTCTGAGTACCGGTATTTCGTGTACTCTGTGGAATCTTGGCAAGATATGCAAATCTCATGTTGTAAGGATGAGGATGATTGACGACCGGATTATGTTCTGGGTTAGATGGTGTTGGTCTTGGTGCTTTCATGTCGTTTTTCTTTGGGAATAGTGTTTTATTCCTGGATACGGCTTTGGCGATTTTGTTAGTTGCTTCCGTATCAGTAATTGTCTTTGACAAATCATCCCCAAAAAGCAATTTTGTAACTGGCACAGTATCAACACACACATCAGCATAATCTCTCTGCAAATGTGGTTGCATCAGAAATCTCCTTCTGTAACTAATGTCACAAAATGATATGTTCATTAGTTTAAAAGTGTCATTAGACAGCTGTTTCAATTCTACCAAATCCTTCTTATTTAAAGTATTAGCTCTAGATTTTCGTAGTTTGTTCATAATCCCAATTAATGGGAAAAACGATTTCAAGATAAAGCCCTGGCTTTTCTGAAGTTTGGCATCATTATCTCTGACTTTTGGTTGTCCTTTGAGAGCTTTCCAAATACCTGTGTTGACTCTGGGCACTACCATATTTTTGAAGTTATCTGGCGCCAAGTATTTTGTTGTAACGTCCCTCACTTTGTCTTTGGGGACTTTCTCATGAAAGTGGTCATTGATAATCTTTGCCAAATTATCGTCAATATTTTCAGCGAACTTTTCATCGTTGACCATAAAAACTTCAATGTCATATTTCCCTGCCTGTTCAGGATCAGCATCGTCATTTACGACGGACATTTCGTCTAATTTGTCCATGCCATACGATCCCAAATCATCATCTGACTCATCTTTGTCCCATAACACTGGACATAGATTTAATAAGTTCTGCTTGTTGTTTAATCAACATTTGGTTTGACAACAAAACTTGCGTCAAGTCAGCATTTTGTTTGTTTACACCGGAAGTCTCGTTGTGTACGGTAGCTTCGGTGATGATGACCTCGTTATCATCCATTCTAATGTCACAGCTCATCGAAGACGAAGCTCCGCCCACTTTATTAATTGATCAAAATAAAGTGTTTATTAAATGTTATAGAGTTTATCGAAGTCTGGACCACATGCCAAAAAACGGCACCAAAGAAATTACTTGTATTAAAAAAATCCCACTTTTTCACACATAAATCCTAACATTTCATAGCTAGGAACATAACAAATTCACTTATCAAGTCCGGACAAATAGCCAATGTAAGAGGGGTCCCTGTAAAGTGAGAAACGAAACAGAAACGAAACACAGCGAAACGAAACGAAACACAACGAAACGAAACGAAATACGACGAAACGAAACAAAATCTGTAAACTGAGAAACGAAGCGAAACAGAATATGCAAACTGAAAAACGAAACGAAACGAGATCATTCAATGAATTCTAAAAACAATTCATTCTTCGACGTCCGCGTCCGTTTAAGCTATATGTTCGCGTATATATAAGAAACTTTACATTGTAATCGAGGATGAATTTACAGTATTTTACACTTACGCTATATATTTCATTTGGCAAAAGTCGTGTACATTCCCAAATAAAATAAATACTGCCCGATACCCTGTAAATGTATAATCAATCAATTCAATGTTATCATGATAGATCAGTGGGAAAGCCGCCGACATTGAAGAGTTCCGATCTGTAGTCACGCGGGGAAAGGAAATAATAATAGAAACTGTCATGGCGTCACTGTCATTTTGTAAACGATCGCGAGGCCGTATTTCAAATACAAAA
>MJUT01023510.1:52560-63366 GCA_002080005.1 Gigantidas platifrons
TTTAAAACAAAGACAGAATTACTTGTAAAAAGCATTCACACAGAAATCTTAAAACAAAGACAGAATTACAAGCATTCACACACAGATTTTAAAACAAAGACAGAATGACTAGCATTCACACATAGATTTGAAATCAAAGGCAGAATGGAAACAAAATAACCTTTCCATTCAAATAATAATTCTGCAATAAATTCACTTATTTCCTTTGCCTATTTATATGGTGAACTTGGTCATTTTCCTCTTTATGTATACACACCATATAATTTTGAAATATTGGTATCATATTTTATCTGTAAAACCTCCAATAGTATATGAAATATATAAGCTCTTGCTTATTTGCTTATATTGAGGCAAATAAAGGTTAAAAAAAAATGGTGTCAAATGTAAAAGATCTAGCTGTAATGTAACCTAGGTTTTATTGATCTTTGAATTCAGCTTGGAAATTAAGATTAGAAATTATATCTTATATACAATTAACTTTGTCATATTGTTCTCTGTTATCCCTTTTTTTTTCAATTTATATATTCATGTTGCTATAGCATCTATGTGCCTTTTGCAAATAAAGAATTCATTCAAAGGTCTACATTATCCTGTGAAACAGAATCATAAAATTTATACCTATGTAAACATGTATTTATGTACTGAAAAGATTGAAACATAACTTCCTCTCCTGTATCTGACATACAAAATGAGTTAAAACTCTTATAACATGTGAGACAACAAAATATCTTTACTGAAACATCAATATCAGGGATGTCATTAATTTTTTGAGTTGTAGGAGAAAAAATAAAAGTTAAAGGAGAATGAATAGACTGGCAAAGCCAATCTCCCACCTCGCTGAGCGAGGTGGTATTTACGGCAGGGGGACTGGGCCCCCAGAGGCTCTGGGATAAATGGTGCAAAATCCTGCATTCTAGCCATCTCCTGGCATCAAATTTGCTTCTTAAAATACTTTATTTTTTTATGGACATTTTTAACAAACACAATTTTCAAAACGTGAAGACGATACTTCCTTTGAGAGCCCTTCAGACACAGTTTGAACAGTAATCCAGACACTCATATAATTAAGAATAATTGAATATTCTAATATGACGGCCTATATATCGTCAACCACAGGCACTCGACGTTCAATGAATAAAATGTAGGGTCAATATGGAAAAAAAGAGTGTCACTGGTATATAAATTATAATATTATATAACAGTGACGCTATTTTTTTTCCATATTGACCCTACATTTTATTCATTGAACGTCGAGTGCCTGTGCGTCAACCAGTATACTATATGTCGGTATATATCTACCTTTAGCACCTGCGCACTCAAATTATCGATTGGAAACAAAAAAACATAATTTAAAAAGTTTCTGTAATGAATAAAAGCCTACAAGGCCGTTTCCGTGAGGTCATACACAACAACTACACATTATATTACTTTGTTTACATGTATACACAAATATGCGATGAAAACGCACTCGTCTGAAATAAAAAGAGAAACAAAAAGAAAAGCTAAATGCATATTAATATGTTGCTTTATTGTGGAGGCCAGTAACTGACACTACATAAGGGGTTGGAAGGGAACCCCCCATCATAACATATGATATCCTATTTATAGAACAGCTAAGGGATACCCAATATGGTATCCTATATAAAAGGAGATATCCATCTATTTATAGTATGGTACCTTCTATATAAGAAGTTGATTTAGATCATGTTTAAAGATTAAGAGTGCTATGAAACCTTTGTTTTCACTATAATTGAATCATACTTCACAGTTCAAGAATGATATGATCATTCAAGTATTTAATGTACCAGCTGATGACAAGATTCAATGAAGGTTTAGATGGTGTTTAAAGATTAGAGTGTTATGATACCTTTGTTTACACTATTCAAAAACATGACAAACATCAAATGGGGAAAGGTTAAATAGCTCAGTTCATTATACTTACATACATCATTTCCAAATTCCCCAACAAACAATTCTTCTTGAAACTGGATGCTGTCTATCAACAAAACTACATGAGAACATCTAAATGTCAAGTCAATTTTCATTCAAAACCTGATCATTAAGATACTCCCTGTTTTTTTGTGTTTTTTTCCTCTTTAATCATCTTTATTTCCAATAATCTAAAAGTAACTAATTACAGAATCTTTACAATGTACTACAAATTCACTAAAAAATGAAATCAAGCAAAATCAATAATGTAAATATACATGTTCATGCAAATATTGGTACTATACACAAATGTTGTAATGGCAGAGCACTTAATTGTTAATTGAAAATTATGACTAATAGATATGTATAAAAAATATCAATCTAGAGATGGAAGAGACAAAAAAATTGTGACTGTCATTACCACCCTCATACTAGGCCTATTGTGAGAACCTTATTCAAAAATCTATAAATTATGATATTTTGAACATTACTACAATCATAGAACTATCATTCTTTCCTTTTTTTCTTACTGTGAAAATGAACACTAGGCATTAACTCTTCATCCGAAAATTTCTCTCTTGATATCTATCTATTTTAAGATTCAGAACAAACAGTCTCTCATTACCACTTTTTGGAGATAAAGAAATATAAATTATATCTTTTTGGAGATAAGGAAATATAAATTATATTATAAGGTGACATGCATCTTTTAGCTCTACAAAAGGAGAAAAAAAACATTTGTAAAATAAAGATTTAAATTATATCCCGATTGATTTATTTTGACACCTGAATGATAAGTCTTTTCTTTTTTCTTACTGTCAAAAAGTAAGCAAAGTGTTAACACTTCATCCGTAAATTTGTCTCTTGATATCTATCTATGTTAAGATGATTGGAACAAGGAGTCTCTCATTACCACTTTTTGGAGATAAGGAAATATAGATTATATTAGGGGGGTGACATAGAAAATTCTGGATGAATCTCTTAGCTCTATTTGTAAAATAAAGATTTAAATTATATCCCGATTGATTTATTTTGATACTTGAATGATAAGTCTTTTCTTTTTTCTTACTGTCAAAAAGTAAGCAAAGTGTTAACATTTCATCCGTAAATTTGTCTCTTGATATCTATCTATGTTAAGATGATTGGAACAAGGAGTCTCTCATTACCACTTTTTGGAGATAAGGAAATATAAATTATATTAGGGGGGTGACATAGAAAATTCTGGATGAATCTCTTAGCTCTATTTGTAAAATAAAGATTTAAATTATATCCCGATTGATTTATTTTCTTACTGTCAAAAAGTAAGCAAAGTGTTAACATGTCATCCGTAAATTTGTCTCTTACACTATAATTGAAACATACTTCACAGTTTATAGACTAACCCCGCAATCGGAACGTTGGCTATCAAACAAATCTATTGTCAAATTTAAATTAAATACAAGATATTAATCACTGAAATAACATACAAAAGAAAGATATTTATCATCAGACTTTTATTACACGTTTTAATATCATAAGGTAAACATGTCTTTTCAAAGGAATAACCCTGATGAACTAAGTGAAGACATAGATATAGAGTTTAATAGTTCCTTACCCACACTTTCCAACACAAATACATTTTATTCTTTTAAAAGGAAAAAAAACATAGCAAATATATATAACATCAATTGATAAACTATAACAAAAATTATGCTATATTATTTCAAATGTCAGATTATGGGAATGCTAATATTAATAATATAAAAGGTAAAAGGCGTGCAACAAAAACCAATTTTTATTATAATTACAAAAACGTGTATAAAAAGTAAAGATTTTTATATTAAGAGACTGCAGAATTTTAATTTGAGAAAAGTTTTTAAAGACCATTCTGTAAATTTATAAAACAAAACTAATGTGTAAAAACTAACTACAAATAAAAATGTATGCAACATTCTAAAAAACATTCCTCCTAAATGAAAAAAAAATTCTACTAACAATAAACTACTTATAAAGGGACTATCATCATAAAATTATAAAATCAACTGGTAAACAGATACAAATATGGAAACATCAAAGACCTTTGTGTAAATTTATAAACAAAACTAATGTGTAAAAAACTAACTACAAAGAAAAATGTATGCAACATTCTAAAAAAAAACTTTCCCACTAAATGAACAAAAAAAAAATCTACTAAAAACTTTTTATATAGGGACTAGCATCATAAATTTATAATATCAACAGGTATGGCAACAATCATAACAAAATGTATGGTCAATTATAAATATTAAACTATTATTTTTCAAATGTCAGATTACTGGAATGTCAATATTAATTCTAAAGCATTTAAGATGTTACAGGGGGCAATAAAAGCCAATTTATACAATAACAATACACAGATTATCAAGAACACGGAAATCTTGCATTATGAGGTAGCAGAGCTAAGACATGAGAGATTTTATGAAACATCAATGACCATAGATTCAGTTTGTAAACAAAAATAATGTATAAAAAAATCTAACTATACATAAAAAGATATGAATTAACATTGTAAAAAAAAAACTATGGCATCTAAGGGACTAGCACCACTGATTATTTACATTACATATAAGGTGATTTTCTTAATTCAAGTTAGAACTGAACAATGTATTACCTTACATAATTAAATCAATCAGTATGTAATATGCATAATAAAATACTTGAAATAGTTAAATTCACTTAATCTGTATGTTTACTTGCTCCTTGCATAAATGTTATCATAAANAATTTGGATTATATCATGGTACACATCATTGTCACATGTTAAAAAGATTTATAATATAATCAAATTTTATTCTATTTTGGTTTAATTTGTATTATTTGAGCAGTTACATAAAGAAAAAAAATAGGTAATATCCCAAGTAAAATGATAAATTCTTGAAATATATATTGAAAATATTAAAACTGTACGCATCAGTGAGGTCGAAATTAGTATTGTAAATTCATTTATTTATTTATCTTGTGTAAAATCTATAGAGTATTCTCCCTTTGTTAAAAATCGTTTTATTCCCAAAATTCTTAAATATTTTAAAATCTAAGTATTGTATTTGAAAAACAAAGTAATGATAGTTTACAATATTATAAACAACATATATTACTAACAAAACAATAACTATTTAAGATATCATTAAAAGAACATTTTAAATTAAAATTTTGGATTATACCATGGCACACATATTCAAAAGTTTCTTATATAAACTGAGTGTAATCCCATTCCATTAAATGCACGACCGGTCCAAAAACCGTGTAGTTACCAACAGTACCAGTCCATAGACGGTATTTGGATCGGTCGATCAGCATTCAAGTATATATCGTGGAATAGTGAAGGTCACGTGTAGGCTGTTCAGCCAACTAAATGTATGGTTTTTATACTGATATGCAATAATAAAGATTAAAAACAATATTGACATTACGACATATAATTATCAATTTCCGTGTTTAAATGAAAAAGGGGAAGGATACTTGTTCACTTTTGACGTCGTGTTAAATTATAATCTGGCGCCACATTTTAGCCTATAGCTATGTTATCTTCTCCAGTTCATTGTAATAAGGAATCGTCAGAGATGACAAATTCGCAAGACCAGTAATTAAGAATAATTAAGAATAATTGAGCAAAATATTGTTTTGCATCACCATGGATGAAGGTTTTTGTTTGCTTAAGGATTGTTAGGGGCTATGCTGTAATGTCACTTTCAATAATAGATCAGCTATATCGTGGCGGTCAGTTTAATTGGTGGAGGGAACTGGAGTAGCCAGAGAAAACCACCGACCTCCCGTGAGTCACTTTCTTCACATAATGTTGTATCGGGTACACCTCGCCTATTAGCGGGACTTTCTTGATTAAAGCTGAAGTCGGTTTTTTAATTAAAAGAGAGGGTGGTACTTAATTAAAGGAATGGAAGGGGGAGTTCAAATTGGTATAGTTTCATATTATAATCTGGTGTGATCAACTCTTTCTGAAAACAACTTTCGAATATTTACTGGTATGGATGAAACATTAACTACAAAGTCAAGAAATTTTGAAAAGTTCATTTAAAAATTTAAGAATTTTTAGCACAAAATCTGGTATATTCAGACTTTCTTAGCTTTGTATTGATTATAAATGTATTATATATGTTCTCGAATGTATATGATCAACGAGATAAAGGAAACCCCTTTTTCTCATAAAAAATATATTTCAGGATGCATATATTAGATGTTATGCTGCTTAACGTGTCCTTAGTTAAAGAAAATAATGTGTTCAAATTGCTATAATGACATATTATAATTGTGTTTTGTCAACTTTTTCTACAAAAGTTGTTGAAGACTTACTGGTATGGATGAGACATGCACTATATATTAAAAGGGAATTAAAAAAACAAATATAGACAAATGTGCGAAAATAAAATCAAAAGTTGTAATGAAAATATTAAAATGTTCTTGTATAAAAAACTCAAATTAAATTTGGAAAGATAATTTTATTTATCATATAATAATTCTGATATCAGAAGATGCTTTACTAAAATTAGAATTAGGGACCATAATCTTGAAATAGAGAAAGGACGATATTGCAAAATACCTAGAATACTCAGATTTTGTAAAACCTGTAATAAAATTGAGGATGAAGAGCACTTTATATTGGAATGTACTATAAACAGTAAATTGAGAACAGATCTATTTGAAATTCTTGCAAATGAAAACCCAAATTTTCTGCAATTTTCCAATGAGCAAAAACTAATTTATCTTCTTAATTCTACAACTACAGCTCATGTTAAAATTATAGGCTTCTACATAATAAAGTCATTAGAACCGAGGACAGAAGTCTCTTAATTTGTTCATGATAAATTGAGATATCGTGTTTACATTGTTTTTGTTCTGGTCACAAACATGTATGGATGTTTATTTGACAATAACATTATTATATTACTATAAATCAAAAACCTCTGAACAAAATCTGAATATTTTTATTATTGTGTCAAATGTCTGAACAGAGTCCAAACATTCTGAACACTGTCTCAAAAGTCCGAATATTCTTAACATTTTTTTAAAAGTCTGAACATTCTTAACATTGTGTGAAAGGTCTGAACATTCTTAACATTGTCTGAAAAGTATAAACAAAGTCTGACCATTGGCTGAAAAGTCTGAATCCCTAAGGGTATCAACAGTCTTACCATTGTCTGAATAGTCGACATATTTGCAACCTTCCAAAACTGTTGCGAAATCACAGCCATGTCAATATTCTTGATAATGTCTCTAAAAACTGTAAATGTGGAAACGATTATACAGTTGTTTTAGATTTGTCTTGTGTTTGCAAATGAAAATCTAAGCACACATTTCAGAAATTTAGGAATGTTCAGAACCTTTTCAGAATATTTAGCACTAAGACTTGTATATTCAGAATTTCTTTACTTTGTAGTGATTATAGATTGTATTATATTTTTTTCAGCATGTTTATGATCAACGAGATTAAGGAAAACCCTCTTTTATAAATAATATATTTCAGCATGTATATGTTATGAGTGCCTTTTAAACTATTAATGTGCATGCATGCCTTTGTTGTTTTTCATTGTTATTTATTTATCTTCGGTGTATGTCGGTCACAAGTGCACTAGAGATTGTGTTTTGTATTTGTTGTTTTGACATGTAGACTTTGAATAAAAGTTATCTTATCTTATCAATATGATATTAAATTGTCCACAATATGTAAATGATTAATTCAATCTAAAACAAACGTAGTTGTGTTTCCTATTACACATATTTATTTATAGTGCCGCTTACTTGACATCAAGAATGGCCGGTAATATATATTCCTAAATTTACATTGTCGAGTGGTCAATTAAAATAATGTTACACAACAAACACATTACTCTACCTATATAACACAAATATATATTAAATCATAGAACTTGATCATGCATTTTTAATCAACAAAAAAGGAGAGGGTTTCCTAACTAGAGAAAATGGATTTCAATAATATAATGTATAACATTATTTATTAAAGAGGAGTTTCTTTAATCTTGTTCTCATGTGACACTAGGAGTTACTGATTTGCTGCGTCACACAAGCTCTCATAATTATATTCTGGAAATTAAAAAAATATCTGTATGCAAATTTATTTTTCTGCGATATGAACATGGGGTTTTTATAGTGTTAGTAATAGCATGCAAATATCTGATTGTTTTGACAATTGCAATATATACTAGTTTTCCAATTACCAATAATTGTATATGATAAATTAGGCTGTTTAGCACCTGCATAATAGAAATGTAGCTATCAAATTTAGTACGCACAACGCACTTCTGCAATAATCTTCATCGGGTGAAAAGCAAAAATATTGGAAGACAAATAGTTTTAAAGTCTTTGGGATCCAGAAAACCAGAGTGTTTAAGCAAGAGAGCCAACATCGGAAAGGTTCACCTATCATTGACAGACAACTATTTTAACCTATTTCCACCACAAGTTTAGATTGCACATGTTCAAAGATACTCAATTTAAGGGATGGTTTTTTCTCAATTGTTCTACAGCTCGACTGATAATAATAGCGGAATATCTTTACTGATCCCAACAGATGCATGTGTATATTTTTCATATATTTTGATCATTGCTAACATACTGTATCTAAATTATGCCATCATCATTATTAAAACTACGATTCTGCTCCCTAGTGCATAGGTTACCTTAGCCGGTTGTGTTATCCTGTATAGTATCTTTGGATTTTGTTTCTCTCACGACTTTCAGAGTACTTGACTTTGAGCTTACAGAAACGCATCATCCGCACTAAATGTTATATCTATATCTATATTATGATTGTTTTATATTGTAGAGGATATTCATTCACTGGACACATCCTTATCGTTGTATCGATATGTATGTCATCATATTGTTGGTACAGAGGAAACAGTAAAGACAAGGAGAACGTTGAATACAATCAACGATAATATGTTCCATCAGAAAGTATTTTCCCGAATAACAAGTGGAAGCAGTGGTGAAGGTCTAGACATGAAGGGTAGTGACATAGATATTATGTATGTTATTAAAGATGTAAATATCTATGAGAATGTTAATATGGCACGTATTAATTCGGCTGAAACGTGTGTTGTCATGGAGATAGAAGACACCAAAATCGGGTTTTCACATTTGCGGCTTCATCACGGCAATAATAAGATTATTAGGAAAATGTGCACAAAAGTTGGAAATGATTTGTATTTGTCTAGTCAGTTATGTAAATCAATGTTCATAGGTAGTAGAGCTGATGTAGTCCATGGACCGTGTTTGTCGGACCAAGATGGCAAGTTAGACATTGCAATAACATTGCATTCAAGACAATGGATGTCAATCGCTAACCGATGGGTAACAAGATCTAATTGTTCATGGCCTAGTAGTGAGGTAAAGTCACATATAATAGATCACGGTGTTCTGTTTGTTCCTATCGGTTCTAAAGGATCTAAGAACGAACACATCGAATGGCGTATATCATTCTCTGTAGGTGAAAAACTATTGATATACTCTTTCACTCATACACAATTACTCTGTTATGCTTTGATGAAAATCTTGATCAAAGACGTAGTTAACAGGGACAGACGCTGTAAAGATCTAATATGTTCATTTTATATCAAAAATATAATATTCTGGTTATCAGAAGAATCACCGTTATCAATATGGCGACCCGAAAATCTCATTTCCTGTTTCTTAAGCTGCTTTAGAAGACTCATTTATTGCCTTGAATATGGAATCTGTCTTCATTACTTTATTCCTAAAATTAATATGTTTGATAATAAAATAGAAGGACAGGAACGACAACTCTTATTGGGAAATTTAAATGCATTGTGGAGTTACGGATGGCGTAGTGTCCTCCTGTCAGAACAATTATCAATGTTTCCAGTACTACAGTACCATATGTATAATAATGCTGAAGTACAAGCAGAATATATCAAACGTATATTATGTTCAGCAGCTGTTGATACCGAATAAAATTTTGATATAAAATCATACAAAAAAGCAGTTCATTTCATTCGTCAGTCTCAAAGATTAACATCTTATTATCGTTATTTCATGAGTGCAATATGTAGTAAGGCAGCACAACGTAAACATATCGTTAGTGTGAATAGAAACAAAGACAAATACAAACAATACCGAAGACGTCTCTGTTACCTTACACAGAACATACATCATGACGCTGTGTCTGGTTGGTTAATGTTGGCCTCGTTTTGCTACCAGATGCAACAATATAATACGGCTCTTTATGTTATATCTTATGCATTATCAAAATGTACTCAGGAAAAAGTATACAATCAAAAATACTTATCGGATCGACAATACGATTTAATTAAGACAAGAACGGCACAAAATTTAGGTATAGTAAACCTATTAAAAATAATACGTGTTAGATCGGTTCACTTCACACCACAATCTACATTGATTCCTGAAGAATTAGAATTAGAAGTTGTCAATGACCTCCAAATACTACCACCTTTAGTATACTCACATTTCTTGCAATTTCTTTGTCATTTTCGCCTAAGCAATGTAAACAAGTGCAATAATTCACTTAGATATCTACAACTCACAATATCAACCAATTATTTTATATCGGATTACATGGAAAGATCTAGCTCGTACAATTGTTAAGGAGTAGCTTATCAACTTATTGGAAAACGTGAATTAGCTGCACATGCGTTTCGTCAGGCTGTAGAAATTGATCCCATGAATAATTGTCCTTACAGAGACTTACTATGATAAGGAGATCAAGAGATGGACGTGACTGAACTTCACCGCTATAACGGTATAACGTGATAGCTACCATATGTATAAACGTGACTGAACTGTACCGCTATAACGTGATAGCTACCATATGTATAAACGTGACTGAACTGTACCGCTATAACG
>MJUT01023510.1:92378-107844 GCA_002080005.1 Gigantidas platifrons
TACGACTCGTTTCTGGAATAACCTTCATTATGTACGACTCGTTTCTGGAATAACCTTCATTATGTACGACTCGTTTCTGGAATAACCTTCATCATGTACGACTCGTTTCTGGAATAACCTTCATCATGTACGACTCGTTTCTGGAATAACCTTCATTATGTACACTCAAAACCGAAATATTGGAATGTCAAACAATTGAAAAAGTTTTGAGAACAAGTAAGCCACAGAGTCTACAAAAGATCGCTAAGATCGTCTAAGGTCATCTAAGGTCATCTAAGATCGTCTAAGGTCATCTATATCTGAGGGAGGATAATTTTATTTTTAATGATAATAATATTGATTAGATATCTACTTGTTTATTAATATTATTTCATGTGTTTGTACTGTATTGATAATGTATGACTCTAAATTTATTATTTACAATATATCTTATAACCCAAACATATTTATTAATGACATTAAAGTATGATAAGAAAGTACTGAATATACTACAGTGGTTTTACTGTTCAGAGATAAATTTACTGGTAATATTATTGTTATATTATATGTAATTTTATAGTCAAGTAAGTCCATCCCAATTTACCAATTGATCTTCGTTCATCCTTTATTCGCTGTTTAATTGTAAATAATTTAAATAACCTGTCTTAAGCGAAAATTGAATATTCGTATTGAATCGTTATCCAGAAATTAAATAGTAAGATTATTCTACAGACGCTAGTGAATCTCAGTCTAAATACAGAAAAAATACAAAAAATAATGTGACAACAATTCAAGACGCTAGTGAAACTGAACTATTCCGCGGAATAAAATAGAGAAATAAATTTGACAGAAAGACGCTAGCGAAAGTCAACTGTTCCACAGAAAAAATAGAGAAATAAATTGAATGACTAGAAGTGAGTGAAATGAACTATTCCACGGAAGAAAATAGAGAAAGAAATTTAACAACTAGAAGCTAGTGAAACTAATGATAAATGTTATAAGACGCAAAATAAAATTGAACAATTCTACAGAAAAATAAGAAATATATTTAATGACAATGTCTAGTGTTACCTCTGCAACGTTCGAACTTTGAATTATTTTTAATCTACTCAGTTTTGTTTCATCTGACAGTTCCTCACAACGTTTTATCATTAATAGCGCATTAAGTATATCGACAAAAGCTCCTGATGTAACAGAAATTGCATCCAGCTCTGTCATAGACTGTGCCCATGAATGCAACCGTATTAACTTGTGCCACAGAGCAAGCTATGACACAATGACAAAGCGATGTCGGATATTTAATGATCAGACTAGTAGGAATTGTGATGTAGGGTTGGACATTATACAGACTTCTGTATTCTTAAAGAAAGCTGATGGTAAGTTGTACAACTTTGACTGATTTCTGTGAACTATTGTTTCTAACTAAGCGTGTTGGTATATAGCAAAGCAAACACCTTCATCATCGAAAGATAGCTTGGTGTAGCTGTAAATAGATCACTTGGCTTTAAACACCAATCATTATATACATATTGTAATATGTTATACTATATATAGGTATTGAACCTGTAGTGGTCATTCTATTTTCTCATTCGTGTGTTTCTTGTTTCCATGGTTCCGTGCGGTTAATAAAGGTATAATAAGGGTAATAACAACATTACCGAACTCCGAACAATTTTCCAAATGGAAAGTCATAAGTATATAAACAGACAAAATCAGTCAACAACCGGAAAAATGTGAAAACAGTTATGACCCTGACTTGGTACAGGCATTTCCAAGGAAATGGTGGGTTGAGTCAGATCTTAAGGCCTCCGCTTTCATTCCAGTTCAAAGATTCCAGCTGTCACTATAACAGTACTTATAACAATACTGGAACGAAATAGGTAAAATAGTAGTCAAAGCAGTACTAAATTCACTGAGGAGGGTGAAACATCTATCGTGAACCATCTCCATCAACAACCACGAGTCACCTGAAGTATTTTAACTACGAAAGTAAATGTCAAAAACAAAGATTATTATTGTTCATGATATATGTCTCAGATGACAATCGTGATGGAAAAGGGTATGTTTATGATTCGTTTAACCGGTATTATAGACGTTTTCAGAAATCGGTGATTACCTAGTTATCGTTCGTGGACGCTAGGAGGCGTTACTATCGTTCGCCATTAAGAAAGTGCAACAATTGGTTGCTTACACTAGTTACGATTAATCAGTATTCATAATTACTAATACATACTATAAACAAAGGAAACGGGAACAAAGTGAGCAGTGTAGGAATTAGTGTTTTTCATGTAGAAGCCGCATAAGATAATTAACAATTTACAAAGAGGTATCACATTTCTGTAGATAAATCTTGAAATAAATCTTGATTCTGTAAGAAGTAAAAATGAACGACATGATGTCCTGCAACAACATTCGGCGATTTTTCTTTCTTTTAGTTTTTTTGTCATTATAATTCAGTTATATATTTTTTTATCATTTTTGTTGCAAAATGACACGACTGTCTATTCCCCTAAGTGCCAAACCCGGTGTAGCAGGCAATATTGTCCGGCACGCCAGATTGTCCGACCGGACCATATTGCTTAGGCTGAATCGTCCGGTGGGACATTTGAGACTAGGCGGAATAGTCCGGGTGCAGGCAATATGGCCCGGTCTGTTATCACAAAACGTACGCTAAAAGTACAAAACAAATTGATGACAACTACTGTGTGGACGGACAGACAGCGGTATACCATAATACGTCCGTCCAAACGGACTATAAAAAACTGAGAGGGGAGTTTAGGTCTCCAGAAAAGTGTGACGGACGGACGGACGGGGGCGATAACAATATACCGATTTTGTTTTTAAAGCAGGTTAATTATGGCTTTGAATAATGCTTGATTAAAAAAGCAAGGTACATTTTGTGTATTTGGTCTTACTTTATTTCACTTTTGAGGGAAGCTAAGGGAACAATTGGCCATCCTATTCATATATGCACATAATGCAGGCGCCATCGAGACACACATTTTGACAAAATTCATAGAACATTAGTTTGCCCTCGAACATTTAGAAATGCATTATATGACGTAGATTACTTCTCATTGTGTATACATATATGTACATACATTGTATATATATTTATTTATAGAGTATATTTAATGTAATATGCGAATAATAAAAAAAAATGTCTGAATATCCGCGGAAATTTCAACTCACCTGCTGTGGAATCTGAGTGACAAGCTAGAAGAATCCTGTGCTTTTCTGTTTCCCTTACAACCCGTCTTGTCTCTCCATCCGAATTGGTAAAATAGAGAATATTGTCTTTTGCTACAAATTGCTTTGCCTATCTTCTCTTTTTTTATTTCTTTATTATCTTATTCTGTCTGTTAAAAGTGGCAACATCCTTGAACTTGAGATAATCCCATTCTTTTTAATCTACATTCAGTATATATTATGTTATGGATTGATTTCCACTGAAACTCTGAAATCTTATTTTTTATGTATGTTTTTTTCAAATTTCCCCAAATTTTATCCCAGTTTATGTCGTTATCATATTCATTTTCCCATTTTATGTTTGCTTTAGGTAATACATGTGGATTGAGAATCTTCTGTATACATTTCGGTTTCAAATCTTGGTTTAATAAAATTATTACAATTTGATAACAGAGATTTATTATATAGATAGGTGTGAATTATGGAGATTTATCCGTGAAATAAATTCCGATATTTCACATGTGAAATATCAGTTTTTTCCCGCCAGAACTACTTTTAGACAACTATAAGTGTAGTGGTTACGTCCCTTGTTGTGTTACGGTGAATACACACATGATTGTAAACTGAAACAATTAAACAAATGAAAAAGTTTTAGTACTTTTATAAATTATTTTAATTGAATCATTTTATTGATACATTAAAATCAAACACTTGCTTATTCTAAATCGAATCATTTCACTGGCATAACACAACAGATTTAAATATAAACAAACAACGGAAATGTTAAAAGTGCATTGTAGATTGTCAGTTTCACCCCTTTTCAATGAAAAATCGTCTGCGTTGAACAATCTTAAAAATTAAAAAAAAAAAAAAAAATGTGATCATTTTGACGCTTATACGGCAGCTGTAGTCTCAAAATTTTTAGAAGAAAATGATTTTTAATTTGGAAAATGTGGAAATGCCAGAATTTAATATTCTAGATGTCCAAACAAATGTTCCAAATTCCAATGGCAATACAAATGAAAATGTATATCAAACTAAAGCCCAGTCGGGTAGATTTCAGAACGTTTCATTTGAGGACATTGATTCATTCGTTAGTTCGAATTCTGTTACACATGAAATACACACGACTCGGACAATAATAACACATCGTGCCTGGTTCAGATAAATCGGACTGACATTAGTCGCAATTGCAATGAATTTTTCCACAACAACTTTACAAATCCGCCCATATTCAAATAAAATTCAGAAACTCGTCCTTCATTTAAATTTCCAATTTTTTTCATCGAAGCGACAGCACTTGACTTGTTTCAATGTGCGGCCATATTGATTACACACTATCATTGCTCGTAGATTTATACGCGTGGAATGAAATATACAAATTAAATAAAATAATATAAAAGAAATTTTGGAAGTCTATATAATAAACAGTATAACTAATCATAGATTTTGAATATCAATATAAGACCACTCGTGACCGAATACGCATTAAGGATTAAACTCGTGGACGGAACAAGTTCCGCCCACTCGTTTTTAATCCTTATGCGTACTTCGGTCTCTCGTGGTCTTATTTTGATATTCAAAATCTACGATTAGTTATACTATATATATTAACTAGTTTTATTTTTCCATTTTCATTTATGGGCAAATTTTTCACTTTTTCAAGTATGGAGACATATGTATTTGGTATAGCTGCTTTAATTTGAGAGTATTCAGAGATACAATTTCTCTTATCAAACAAGGAATTGTATATCTGAATACTGTCCTTAAAATTAAGAATTTCTTCATCCCAAATATCTCTTATAGTTCTCAATCCACTTAATAAAAATTATTTGAAGAATAGAAATGTACCACGAAATTGTATATTTTCATTACAAAATAATGATGTATCAAAAAATATCCTGCAATGAATTCGGCGTAAATTTGGTGCGGAATTCGCTGAATGATTGCAGTGCATTTAAATAAAATGTTGGAATGCGATTCAATTTTAACCCTTTTATATTTGAACATTTCCACAAAAAGAAATCTTCCCCAGTGTCTTTGTCAAATTTTTTCAACCAGTAATTTCCCAAAGCACTCCATGTTTCATTACCAGAATGTATAATCTTATGCCTGTCTTCTTATTTTAAGCTTTTCGTTTTCAATCAGCCCTTCTTGATATTCTTTGTCTATTGCATACTTCAGAAGTGCGCTATAAAAGCTCTCTTCCATGTTTGCCAAATAATTTACTTAACAGATTTGTTCAATATATACTATATCCTTTAATAAGTGTTCAGCGAATATTGTGTCTTGTGGCGATTGTAAAGAAATGTAACCCTAATTTGCATCTGAACTCTTTTGATTCCATGAAACAAAGGCCGGACAAAATTGCCTAGGGTCGGAACAGATTGCCTTGGCTGATTCGTCCGGCCCGATGATAACGACTAGGCAATTGTGTCCGTGCGGACAGTCTGGCGGTCGGACGTTCTAGCCTGATACACCTTTGTTGCAAATTGACACGACTGTCTATTCCCCTAAGTGCTAAATCCGGGAAGCATCGCATCGCTGTTGACACGGTCGACCTTCAACAGACTACAAGTCTAGAAAGCGCGACCACTTCCTTAACACGTAAATATTAAATTTTAATTAATCTTCAAAAACATATAAAATTAAAGAATAAATCAACATAAAACTATTAAATCCTTGCAAAGAAATTTAAAAAAAAGAAGACAAATGGGGTGAAAAATACCCGTCCGGTTCACGTATCTGAAACCTGGGAGCAAATACTCATAATTTTTTTTTTTCAGATAAAGAAATTCAGATATTCAGATGTTTTAATTTAATAAAACTTAAAGTCCTTTTCATCTTCACTACAGATCCATATATAAAGACATTGGCCGACAAAAAGTTTTAATTTGTTTTACAATTTCACACAAAAAAAGAAAAAGAAAATAAAACAGAATTGAAAAATGCACCTTAAGATGTCACATTCAAAGTTAAAGGGGCATTATCTACGATTTTGACCAAAAAATTATATGTTTTGGAAATTGGTAAATAGCTTTAAAATGATGAAATAGAGGTAAATATTTCACATTAAACAGCTAATCGGACCACTTTCCGCCTTTTGAGAACGAAAATTACCATTGATTACTCATTTGTATTTTGTCGCTTATTAACTGCCAACTTGCATAGTTCTTTGTCCATAATTAGCACTGACTCGACATATACATTGGCTTTATGGGAATACAGATATAGACAAACAATGTTGATAATTTATAAGATGACGTCCATTTCTTGATCGATCTCAAAACACGAGCAGTTGCAGTTTTTTCCCCGATGGGCGTACATTTCATAACATTTATAAGTTACAGAAACGCGTTTTATTAAGGCGTCAATCATATCTGATAGTTTTTATGGGTAACAAAAATTTACGATTTGTCAGAGAATGCCCCTTTAAGTTCTTTCTTATCGGTTAGGCACACTTTTTATCATTATTGCTTCACTTAAAGACTTATAAACATAGATACAAAATGCAACTATTTTGCGTTTTCGATTTTCAAGCCATATTCCAATTTATTTGTACTTAAAAACAATTTTTTTTTTCTATAAATGTGTATAAATATCTTCAATAAATTTAAACTTCTTATCTAATTCTTATTCTTATTATGTAACAATATGGTCAGGTTGTTATTTTCATTGAATGGCATCTCAAAATAAATTTCTTCACAGTAGGGGGTCTTCCTGTATATTGGGTACATCCTGTATATTTCAAGACAACCTAATTCCGATCACCTAGAAAATATTCCCACGACATGCATATTTTTTTTATAACCACAGTGATCAACCTTGCAAAGAACACAACTTGAAGACGGTTTGAAATTCGAAAACGCAAAATAGTTGCATTTTGTATCTATGTTTATAAGTCTTTACTTTAAATCGTATATAGTAATAATTTCAAAAAGCGTATATTATAATTTATATATTTACTTTTTAATTTCATACAAAATATTAATTTGATTACCTCTTTTTCTTATGCTCTAAAAGCAAAAGAAAAGAAAAGAAAAAAAAGTGCATGCAGTAGGATTTATACTGATTTTTTATGGGGAAAATAACGGTAATTTAAAAAAAAAATAATAATACATACAATTACATGTACCAGGTAATTTATTTGTTGTCTACGTTTACAAATCACTTCACAGCAGGTGTAATCATTGAATTTCAAGCCGAAATAATAGTATATTGTGACACTTGTACTAGAGAAACCATACATTAGCGTATCGATAAACCCCGAGAACATAAGATTTTTGCACTTTACTATTGGCGGACACACTCGGGAGTCGATAATGGCCGCGCCCATGTTTTTAAGAATAAAAAGGTCTATATAGTTCGTTGTTCCAATTTCGAAATGGCATCACGAACAAATTACTATGTGGCTATTTTACTCTCGGGTGAAAAAGACTAGTGGTTACGTAAGCTGTCCACACTGTAACAATCATGCTAAATAAGATTGTAGATCATCTCCTTTGTTTTGTTTTTATTATTGTTTTTGTTTTCCTTGTTTTTGTTTTGTTTTGTTTGTTTTACCTTGCACTATCTAGTACAAGGTGATAGCTTGTCTCTGTATTAGCTTTATCACATTCTATAAAATTTCACCTGGTATAATTTGCAATATCAAAAAGTGTAATAAAAAGGCATGTATCTAATATAGTGCACATGATGCATTTCTGGATTAATCCTCGTCAGGTATGAACAAAGTCAAAAGATTGGAAATACAAATAATAATAGTATCTAGGAACACGAAAACTAAAGGACTGATAAACAACACAAGATAAGAAGAGTTTAAAGATACTAAAAGGGTAATCAGAATCCATATATCGAAGAAAAACAGACAACACAATGGCCAAAAGAAAAAGTACAAAAGGACAAACAACGATCTGCAAGACATAAACATAAAACTAAAGATCCAGTAACACGAACCTCAGTAAAAACCGGGGATGAACTCATGTGCTCCGGTAGTGTAAGCAATTCCTGATCCACTAGTGGCACCTGTCGTGTTAATCTAGCTAAAAACTTATCATAGGCAGAACGTAGAAATGGAAATAACTCCTATAAACGTATAATTTCAGAATCAAATTAGGAATGAACAAGAGGTATATCAAAATTATCATATTTAAGGTAGTACCATACACTACTGGAAGATAACCCTTTAAAATCTGTTAAACGTTTTGATTTGATTTGATTTTTGGTGTTTCAACGCCACTTTCAGCAATGTTTCAGCTATATCATGGCGATCAGTTTTAGTGGTGGAGCAAGCCGGAGTACCCGGAGAGAACCACCGACCATGCGCAAGAAACTGGTAAACTTTATCACTTGCGGCTGCGAGCTGAGTGCACCCTTTTTGTAATTTACAAAGCCAGGCGCGAACACCCACGCCGTATTGGGGATAGGCTTGTATGAGCTGTTAAATCCAGCGACCTAACTCATTGAGCCACCCGGGGCCCTGAACGTTTTGATCATATGATGTTTGTATGCAGATTTCAATCATCTCGGTGATCAAAACCACAGAGAGAAAAGCCGCTATGGGGCTAGTGAATTTATAGCTCTAAGTCTGTTGGTTGGAATTTATTAAGATTTTGATATTTATTACAGTGGATATATTCAAACACACTGTCAAAAATAAGAAAATTAAACGTGCAGATCAAATTTTACCTGAAGTGTATGGTACCACCTTAAGATAGAAACAATTGCCATTGTCATACCAAGACAATTGTTTTCTTTGCAACACCATACTATGTAGAACTGAAATAAAATTTCCTTCCAGGGAACTGTAGCAGTGAATGGCATTTGTTTGAATGAAATTGTTATTTCTTTGGACTGCGCAAGCTGAGTTGGACAGGCGCACAGGTATATTTTATATACATATTGTTTAAAAATCCATATATATTTACATGGTGAAGAAAATGCACTAGTGCACTGCTTTACTCTGTCAACATCAACTCTAAACCTTATTCTAAAGAATTATAAAAGACGGAATCGGGGACTTGTTTTAGGAGAGAAATCGTTAGTACTATAAGAAAACGATACACATAAATACATCTATATAGAACATATATAATAACTATCAGCAGGTAATCTCAAAGATATATCGATTAACCCACTTGCACACGGAATCAATTTTTCTTTATTCCAGAATGACTGTAACCAGAGGCGTTCATGTCTTGTTACAGTTCAAAATGAGAGAGAAAACAATTGGCTTGTAGATGCTATAAAGAACTCAGGTATTTTACATTTACTTATGGCAGTTAACTAATGAGACGAATACATACCACTTAGAAGGGGGAGTACAACACACAGCACATCATATAGTAAACTAAGCCGCCCTCGTGGTGGAACCCCGAGGCTAAAAATACGGAGCAAAAGTCTCCAATTCATGATATTGTTCCTATACAAACAAAATCATAGCTATTTCCGTACCTCTGCACTCAGTTGTAGCCTCTGCCACACGTCGAATATTAGGCGTCTCTCTTTTCTTTCGAGACGTTAACAAAATGATGTGTTTAACGGCATTGCACTACTTTGTCGGCTGCCCGTAATTATTGTAGACAAAGATTTATCGAGTATGAACGAGTGAATTATCCGCCATCTCTCAACCAATGGTATAGCTGAAGTGAATATCGTTGACGTAGGTTCCAGATAATATTTTGCCTGGTGATTGGGCTCAAGAGTGTACTTTGGTTTACATTGGCTAATCAAATGCAGAGCTTGTCTTTCAGATTAGACATACATGATTTTCTCGTATATAGATGATGTCACTCACCTCTTAAGTAACAGACAACTTATGTCAGCACAGTATTTCGCTGAGTGATTGTTGTTTAACTCAGTATATTTTTCAGCTATATAATGGTGAGAACAAGTTAGTATTTATTGAGATGATGATGAGGTCCACTTTGTATTACACCAACACGCTTAGTTGGATTTTTTTAATGCTAGATTAACGCAAATATATGGTCTCGTAAGGTAATTTCGATAAGATGGAATTTTCGGTAGCTATTTTTATTTGCACATGCAAGTATCGCGCGACTTCACATCCGATATATATGTCCTAAAGTGAAAGTAGATTAACACAAGAAATCCCAAGCCAATAAATCTTTACAAACAACGCCTTCCTAGAAAGAAAATACTTTTTTTTATCATAACTCTGTATATTTTCGGCAATGTGGATAGAACTAGTAATCTGCATAAAATTCATTGATTATATTTAACTCTTGTACCTGGAATCTTACTATCTTTATCGTCTGGAGAGTGTGCACTGTCATATTGATGTGTGGGGTAATATTTTGATCACATGACCGATCGTGATTGAAGTGAAACATTTTGATGCTCGATTTCTCCTGGCGTCCTTGTGTACTCGGACATACTATCGTCATTCCGAGCCAATATTTGCCCTTTTTTCTCAATTCTGTGGGCTTAGTTGAGGATCAACAATACCCCTTTGGGTTTACTCGATCAGGGCTCGAACCCTCGATATAGCTCACATAAGACGAGCAAGTTAATAAATATACCGCCGATGCGGTCACAGTATTTCAGTTATATTCATGACAACACTAATTTCCCATCAATCAAATCATGAATTTTATTAAATAAACGTTTGCCATCCACAGCTGAAAACATTCACAATGAATATAATTGGATACATTCCAAATATTATAAACTAACAATGCAATACAAAATAATCGAATCTACTCCTAGCAATAATCTATGCATATCTCGATTTTTTTAATACTCTATTAACTTTGTTGTAAATGTTTGTGATTTTTTTAATCCTTTTCATTATACACACGATGCACGTTTCTTGAAGTCTATTAGATGTCACGAAAAGGAAAATGTGCTGATATTTATGAAACGTTGCTGAGGATAAACGGAATGTATAAGCAATCAATGAAGCTACCGAACCAAGGGTTCAAGTCATCACTTCAAAAGTTTTACGGTCGTCACCTCGACCTGGTTAACCGCTATGAAATGTCTGTGTCACACATGACCACGGATATGTTTCACTTGTCGTAAACACTTCTCGGTTCCTTCCTCGTTTATGACTTATCACCGGATTTGTAACTATATTTACCCGACGAGTGTCACTATTGGAGCAGGAACTCAGCACCTGCGTTTACCCCAGTTTTTTTAGTTGGGTTGGTCGTACTAGATCTTTAGTTTTATATGTATGTTTTGTTGATCGCTGTTTGTCTTTTTGTACGTTTTATTTTTACCACTGTCTTGTCTGTTCATCTTCGATATACGGATTCTGATTGCCCTTCTGGTATCTTCAAACTCTTCTATGCGGATTCTGATTGCCCGTTTTGGTATTTTCGAGCTCTTCTACACGGATTCTGATTGCCCTTTTTGTATCTTCAAACTCTTCTCTACGGATATTGATTGCCCTTTTGATATCTGCAATATTTTCTATACAGATTCGGATTGCCCTTTTGATATCTTCAAGCTCTTCTATACGGATTATGATTGCCCTTTTGGTATCTTCAAACTCTTCAATATGGATTATGATTGCCCTTTTGGTATCTTCAAACTCTTCAATACTGATTCTGATTGCCCTTTTGGTATCTCCAAACTCTTCAATATGGATTATGATTGCCCTTTTTGGTATCTTCATGCTCTTCTATGCGGATTATGATTGCCCTTTTGATATCTTCAAGCTCTTCTATACGGATTATGATTGCCCTTTTGGTAACTTCAAACTCTTCAATACGGATTATATTTGCAATTTTGGTATCGTAAAACCTTTCTATGCGAATTCTGATTACCCTTTTGGTATCTGCGAATTTTACTATACGGATTCTCATTGCCATTTTGATATCTTCAAACTCTTCTTAAAAATAATGTTGAATACGTTCCGTTTGTCGTAATCACAATCCCGTCATTATTTCCTTGTTTGTAACTCTTCTTACAGATAACCTTGTAAATGATCCGTTTGTCGTAATCACAATCCTGTCATTATTCCCTTGTTTGTAACTCTTCTTACAGATAACCTTGTAAATGATCCGTTTGTCGTAATCACAATCCTGTCATTATTTCCTTGTTTGTAACTCTTCTTACAGAGAACCTTGAATATGATCCGTTTGTCGTAATCACAATACCGTCATTATTTCCTTGTTTGTAACTCTTCTCAGAGATAACCTTGTATATGATCCGTTTGTCGTAATCACAATCCTGTCATTATTTCCTTGTTTGTAACTCTTCTTACAGAGAACCTTGAATATGATCCGTTTGTCGTAATCACAATCCTGTCATTATTTCCTTGTTTGTAACTCTTCTCACAGATAACCTTGTATATGATCCGTGTGTCGTAATCACAATCTCATTATTATTTCCTCGTTTGTAACTCTTCTTACAGATAAAAATGGTGACCAATTCTGGATTGGATTGAATGATATAGACAAAGAAAGTGATTGGTTATGGGAGTCGGATAAGTCAAAGCTACTCTTCAGTGATTGGCATGTCGGTGAACCGAATAATTATATGAATGAAGATTGTGTTCTAATAAGAAGTGGGAATTCACTCTACAAATGGAGTGATGGATCGTGTCACATTCTCAGGCTCTATATATATGTGAAAAATAGGTGTTTTACAGAACATAAATGGAAAAAAAAGAAAAAAAACCCACTCAGTTCTACTAAATATCTACAATTTACCTAACATAAAACATCAACTATTTTACAATTTACATTTCCTCAACACTTGTATACTTAGTCTGAAATAAATGTGTCCTCTGTTAATAGTAGCTGTGTTCTGATTTGATTGAATGTTTGCATTAAGTTTTTGTTTTCGTCTTTTTGATTTGTTGTTTTTGATTTATTTTTTAAGCTTACTTTGTTTTGATTGTTTTGTTGGTATATATTTTGTTTTATTTTGTATTCCTGTCCTGGTACTTTAATCTTTTTTTCTGTTATCAAGACCAGGCAAATGTGTTAACATATAAAGTCTTCTTCTCTAGTCAAACAAACAGAGAATCAGACATAAATGATATTCTGGAAAACAAAACAGATCACATCCTCAAAACTGTTCTAAAAATAGAATCTAAAAGTCGTTAAAAATACAAACTAAATCGATATATCTTACACAAGTAGGCAATACATTATATATACATGTCATAAAATATATACTAATTTAACGTATTTGTTTGACAAAAATAAATAAAAAAACAATTAGAGTGTACAGCGCTTAAATTGTTGTCTTCATTTCAAAGTTACCATGGGGTCTTCTTCAATACGATTTTGCTAATTACCCATAATAGCTTATGCCAACTAAAAGTTAAATGTGCTTAAAAAAGGAAAAAAAACTTCAGATATTTACCTTAGAGCACACGATACGTGTACGGATTAACTATCGCTATGAACGTTCATTTTATTTTAGATAAAACACATATTTATTTGTTCACCTGGTTGAAGTCATTTTCTATTGGTTAACACCCAATATTAATTATTTTATCATTTCTAGGAACAAGACCGTATATTGTGTTCGATTATCATTAAAATGTCACTTTCAGTTGTAGCTACTTCATTTCACTCAGGTGACGTTGTATTATGAATTATACATATATACACACGTTATAAAAACATTATAAACGCCCTCTTTCTATAATTTACAACATAATGAAAGCAACACCTCCAACAAATACTCAAACCTATGACTATTACGTATGAACATTTGAACTCCTGTAGACATTTCGACATTTTGGGCGACATTGTTCTGACCAACAAATGAGATTTAATCAATATATTCTTTATGAATATGCTAACTGATTTTCTATATCATTGGAAACATTCAATACAAGTCCACGTGTAACTAATTCACATATATTGTTTTGAAACAATGAACTTTCGGAGCATTATTGTATCGGCACAGTGGTGGTGTCGGGGAAAGAGAATACGCATTAAGGATTAAACTCGTGGACGGAACAAGTTCCGCGCACTCGTTTAATCCTTATGCATACTTCGGCCCTCGTTGTCTTCTTTTGATACTGAAAATCTACGATTAGTTATACTATATTTGAGCATGCTATTGTTTGATATCAACCATATCTGAAGGTTTTTATTCATAATAGGGGAGAGGTAAGGGGTTATGATGCATCAAACTATTGTCAACAATATATTAGTTATATCGTGGCGATCAGTTTTATTGATACAGGAAACCGGAGCATCCGGAGAAACCTCCGAGCTGCTGCAAGTCACTGACAGACTTTCTCACATAATGATGTATCGAGTACACTTCGCATGAGTTGGATTGTAACACATAATGTTAGCGGTAACACCCACTAAATCCAACTACTGTACGAATACAGCCACGGCGGTCCGTATGTTGTTATTTGTTAAATTGACTAAACAGAGAAGATGAGTGGAGTTACGGTTGGCTTAGTGTCCTGTCAAAACAATTATCTACATTTACAATACTACGGCACCATATATATAATAATGCCGAAATACAACCAGGATATATCAAAGGTATCTTTTGTTCAACAGCTGTTAATGCGGGAACTTTATTTGATATAAAATCATATCATAAGGCAGCTTAGTTCATTACCTTACACAGAACATACATCATGACGCTGTGTCTGGTTGGTTATTTTTGGCCTCGTTTTACTACCAGATGAAACAATGCAATACGACTCTTTTTATTACATATTATGCATTATCAAAATGTACACCAGAGAAAGTATGCATGCAATATAACTTATCTGATTGGCAATACGATTTAATTAAAATAAGAGCGGTGCAAAGTTTATGAATAACAAACATATTAAAACTATTACGTGTCAGGTATGTGTTATTTATGCCGCAATCAACATTGATTCCTGAAGAATTAGAATTAGAAGTAGTCAATGGTGTCCACTACATAGCACCAGTAGCATACTCTCATTTTTTTACTATTTCTATGCCATTTTTGCCTAGACAATGTAAACCAGTGCTATGATTAACTTTTAGATCTACAACTCACAATATCATATAATCATTTTATATCTACTAATATGCAAAGATCTAAATCGTACAATAGTCTTGGGGTAGCTTATCAACTTATTGCAAAACATGCATTAGCTGAACATCCGTTTCGTCAGGCTGTAGAAATTGATCCTACATGGAATTGTGCTTCACGGAGGTTGTAAATTACTAAACTTGTTCATTATAACCATATAAATTGATAGCCAGCATCTGCGTCACGACTTGTGATTCTATCCATATATTTAAAACAATTAAGTCGTGTAGTGTTTACTGACAGATAAATATTATTGTGTGGAGCAAATATTAAAAAAAAA
>MJUT01023510.1:107960-145340 GCA_002080005.1 Gigantidas platifrons
TCTTTGTTGCCGTTGTCCATGTACCTGTTGTCCTTCTAGTCGCTTGTTGTTATCTTTGTTGTTGTTGTCCATGTCCCTGTTGTTGTCCTTGTAGTCGTTTGTTGTTGTTATCTTTGTTGCCGTTGTCCATGTACCTGTTGTCCTTCTAGTCGCTTGTTGTTATCTTTGTTGTTGTTGTCCATGTCCCTGTTGTTGTCCTTGTAGTCGTTTGTTGTTGTTATCTTTGTTGCCGTTGTCCATGTACCTGTTGTCCTTCTAGTCGTTTGTTGTTATCTTTGTTGTTGTTGTCCATGTCCCTGTTGTTGTCCTTGCGGTCGTTTGTTGTCGTTGTTCTTGCTCTTGTCGTTGTTTTTGTAGTCGTCGTTCTCTTCGTTGTTACATGTATATATGACCGACATTTCTGAACGTTTAAAGCAAAATTCCTATTGAATGGTAGTGAATAAGGGAGTCACATTTACAAACTAGAGGCCTTCAGGTTGCAATATAATGCGTGTTTTTGTGGACCTGATATTGTTTGTCTGATTGTAATGACATTTTCTCAATAAATTCCTTACAATGCATGCTTTATTTTTTTAAATACAATAGTCCAACAAACGGAAATTTCAAAATTTGAATATTTTATTTGTTTTAGTCTTTTTCAACTTCCAACAATATTTCAGCTACTAGTATATCGTGTCGGTCAGTTCTATTGATAGAGGAAATCGGAATACCGGGAGAAAATGACCGACCCGTAGCACGTAACTGACAAACTGTATCACTTGTATCAAGTACACCTCGCCTGGGTGGGTTCGAACTGACAACTTTCGTTCTGATAGGCACTCACTGCCTACGTAGTTGTAATTGTCGCAACCATGTGATCACGGTCACGACGGCCCCTGGATTATTGATATACAAACTATATATCTTATTTCGAACTGAGTGTAATAAGGGCCTAAATTCCTTAATTATCTGACCGTTTCTGAGAACGGAAAGTCCAAATTTCCAGAATTTAAACATGTTTTAAAATTATTGAAGGACAATAACATATAACTTATAGTACTGCTGAACGGGAACTAAAAGGGGCATTCATTCTTAAATGTGATATTTTTGGAAGAAATTGCCATTTACTTTTCTTTGAAAACAATGCGTTTTTCCTTTGAATTGAATGTGCTGAAATCATAGGGTAGTATTCAACAGATTTATATATTTCTTACGGGTCCCTAAGTAACCTTCACCGAAAATATAAAAATATTAACATTTTTTTCTTAATCCAATTTAATGCATTTTATGTGAATGCTTATCATTGGAGAGTATTATTGATGGGCCATAGAAACTTAACGTAAACGAGTCAAAATGTCTGGTTCTGTCGAATGCACCAGGAACCCTCGTCGAAGACACCAAAGGGTAAATCAATAAAAACAAATAAAAGAAAACACAATGGCCCTTTGAAAAAGGGCAAGCAACGATCTACAAAGCACCACACAAAAACAAAAGATCGAGCAACAGGAACCACACTAAAACCCGGGGGCGACCTCAGATGCACCGAGAGGATAAGCTGTTCTTGTTCCATTAACGCCACCTGTTGTGTTACTCTGGTTACAAATCCGGTGATAAATCATAAATACAGAAAAAAATCGGAATGTGATTACGACAAATGGGACAAAGACACAGATACACCGTAATGGATAACACAGTCATTTCAAATTGTTTAACGTAATATATAAACCTTCACATGCCGTCTTCAACAGTACTGTGATACTAGTTACTTCAGAGACTGTAGGAATCGGACATGCATTCTAATAAATTATAAAACAAGCACATTTGCTCCATTGCTACCATTACTACATGCTCACGATTTTGATTGACAACTTATTTGTCATGCTTGGTGAACGTCTTTGACAACTGGCATTCGCCATTCCTAAACGTTTGTTTGTTTCAAGGTGTGTAACAACATCACATTACATTGTAAATTAACAGTAAATTGCTTCATTTTGTGAGAGATAAAGACAATATTATTGCAGTGTCTTATAATCCAAAGTTTATGTGTATGTGATTTGAAAACTATGATACAGGAGAGGTTCACCGAACACGTCTGCAATTTTGTGCCGAATATACACTGCACAGATGATATATTTATACCTCTGATGTGAGACCAGACGTATTAAAACACCAAAAATTATCATCTTACCTTCTGTTGTAGTATTGCAACCGCGTTACAATATAAGTGGTGTTAACCATGCTGTAGTCTAGTAATACTGGTTAATGTTACAATAATAACACTCATTCAAAATTGTAAATACCACGAGGTAAAACGATGCATTATACACTTCTATATTTTACTCAACAGAATGACAAGTTAATATGAAACACAATATAACCTTATGTCTCATTACATGAGAACAAACGTAAAGATTGTTTTCAATTTAAAAATGAATTGTAAATATTCATGGACTACATTGCAGTGCTATGTCAACTAATGAGTCTTTTGAAAACGATACGTTGTCTTTGCTAATGCATATTGATTTCATCTATGGAGTTGACAAGGAGCAAAACAGTTATTAGTGATAACAAAGCACTAATATGACACGCTAAAGTGGATTGTAGATCAATTATGTAGGTATATGTAATATCAGTAGTCATAATAATAAAGGGTCATAATATAAAACACGACAGGTGCCACATGTGGAATAGTAACTTCTTATCCTTCCGGAACACATGATATTCACCCTCGGTTTTTATTGGGGTTTGTGTTACTCAATCTTTACTTTTATGCGTATGTTTTGTAGATCGTTGTTTGTCCATTTGTCGTTTTCTTTTAGCTCTCGTGTTGTCTGTTCTTCTTCGATTTACGGATGCTGATTACCCCTTTGATATCTTCAAACTCTTCTTATTGTTATAACAACAAATAGATCAGAAACACGTTTTTCAACTGAGAACATCTTCTCTCATTTGTCATCGTTTATCTTATGAAATATGAGGGGCTACCGCTCCCGCGATCGTATGCTAATTAACTACTACGATATTACTGAGATATCATTGAAAGTGACGTTAAGTACCTGTAGTCTATTAAATCGATAAAACATAAAAATCTTATCACTATTTTTTGAGACTACTATTGACACATTACAGAACACCTTTCTTTATAACATTAATTGTATAAAGCAAAAACAAAGTATTCATTACTCAACACAAAAACAAAGTATTCATTACTCAACACAGAAATAAAGTATTCATTACTCAACACAAAAACAAAGTATTCATTACTCAACACAAAAACAAAGTATTCATTACTCAACACAAAAACAAAATATTCATTACTCAACACAAAAACAAAGTTTTAATTACTCAACACAAAAAGAAAGTATTCATTACTCAACACAAAATCATCCAAATAGAAATACAATGAAACCTGAAGGACAACGGTGTTCTCCATTGCACCTGCGTGAGATGCATGTTAATGTTCTCAATCAGACATGTTTGTTGATGTTCTCCATAGCACATGCTTGTTACGCATGCACATTTTCTCCATAATACATGTGTGTAGGTCTTCTCACTCGAACATGCTCCCAATGGTTGTTATTGTACTCTATGGCATATTATATTTTGCTTTGTTGGTGATGTTCTCCATCAGATATGTCTGGCATCCATGCTGATATTTTCCCTCGGATATGTTTGTTCCAGTCCTCCATATGATCTGTTTAATTTGTTTGTTGATGTTGCTAATCAGACATATTTGATATGCTTCTGTTTTAAAGTATATTAATGTGTCACATCGTATTCAAAATGATTGTTTTATGGAGTATATACCGCTCAGTTATAATAATAATGTCTAAGTAAAACAGAAATTGAAAATAATCATAGAAATTTAACAGAAAATAATAAAAACTAACCTATGGAAAGTAAAAAAAAATAACACCAAAAAACCATGGTTGTAAATATACAAATAAGCTTTATCATAGTTCTTGTGGCTCTTATTATGATTGCCATGATAGAGGGTTGCTGCTAACAAAGAAGCTACTGAACCAAGGAATAACAATGGTTAAGATGAAGTCATCACTTTGAACATTGCACGGTCGCCACCATGACCTGGTTAAGCGTTACGAATAGTCTGTGTCACAAATGACCACACTCTTTTTTCCATTTGTCGTAAGCACTTCCCAGTCCGTTATTTGATATTACTGGTTTATCATCGGGTTTGTAACTAGAGTAATACGACGTGTGCCACTAGTGGGGCAGGAACTGCTTTGCCTTCCGGAGCACATGAGTTCACGTCCGTTTAGTGGTGTTCGTGTTGTTTGATGTGTATGTTTTGTAGATCGTTGCTTGTCCTTTTGTCCTTTTGGCCATTGTGTTGTCTGTCCTTCTGCGATTTCTGGATTCTGATTGGATCGTTGGTATCTTCAAACTCTTCTTGAACCAGATCTGTTTTATTGTGTATTACATGTAATGTGTTCGACCGATTAAATATGCAGCGTTTTGTCAAGTTCACATTCAAAGTCACATACCGAATAAATAACTTTTCTTATGATTTTATGGGATACTAGTTCCAGCACTTACAATAGGTTGGACGTCTAATGATATCATTAATGTTAGTAAGACATTCATGAGAATACAAGTATGGACAATCCTACACGCCGTCTGTTGTTTTCGGTAAGCAGTAATGGTTCTTGCGAACCGGGGGTGTTCCGGTAGGATAAACTACGTTATAATAATACATGCGAAATATATACTGCTATACCCCCTTTTCCAGCAAGAAAATGCAACATTTATGGTTTAATACCCGATTTTTAAAACAATTCAAAGACAAACATAGTAAAAGTTCTTGCACATCGAGGGCGCTCTAGTAAAAAAAACTACGTTATCACCCTATAGACAAAATATACTGTCTTATTCCTCTTTCCAACAAGGACGGCATTGGTGGTGTAATGGTTAGCTCGCTCGTCTCGTAGTAGGTTCGAGCCCCGATCGGATCAACCCAAAAAACTGTAAAAATAACATTTTTTGCTTCTACTCTAAGTACGCAGCATTTAGATGAAAGGAAAAAGACTGGTTGTCTTGGAAACAGGATAAGATGTCCAAGTGGGGCGACAGTTCTATCCGCGGACTGTTGTTTCAATGAGCTAGCACTATAATAGTGGAACTCGGGGTGTTGGTCTAGTACAAAGCATCGTCTCCTTGAAAAATACATTGTGTTCAGCATGATATAGCTGAACAATTGCTCAGTTGGCGTTAAAAAACAATCACTCACTCCTTCTTTACAGTACGAACACGAAACATTTATTTCATGATTAATTAGATTGACAAAAAAAATAAAATTACCTATCAAAAAAGAACCCATACACTTAATATTCATCTAATTTAATTACCACTAGGAACATAGAGGTGGTCAGAGACAACATTTATATTACAGTTATCTCCCTTACAACAGAATGTAAAATCAAGACGCACATTGAGAGCTGTGCAATTCAAGTTCAATTATAAATATACAATTGATTAATGTGAATTGGTGATTGATTAATACAAGTACAATACATGGGAATTAAACATTAAGCACAACTATATAAGGAAAGAAACTAGTACACAGGCCCTGCAGAGAAGTCAGATATCGTTTTACCATATTAGAAATGTGAAAAACGGATAGAGCTATGCTGTTTAACGACACTTTCAACTGTATTTCAGTTATATCTTGACGGTTAGTTTTATTGGTGGAGGAAACGTAGTACCCGGAAAAACCACTGACCTGCCGCAAGTCACTGACGAACTTTATCATATAATGTTGGATTGAGCATACCTTGTCATGAGCTGGATTCGAACTCACATATTAGAAATGTGACAATACGAAGAAAATGAATAGTATTAATAATAAACAATACTATCAATAATGATAATAATATTTTAGCTACATATCATAAAACCAGCATTACCATAATTATAAATTCAAGAGCAGTAACCCCAAATTTAATTGGGGCAGTCGTGGTCGTGATTGCATGGTAGACAGATACAACACTGTGAGTTCGAATCCAGCTCAGGTGAGGTGTATTAGATACAACATTACGTGATACAGTTTGTCAGTGACTTGCCGCAGGACGGTGATTTTCTGCTTGTACTCTTATTTCCTCCACAAATAAAACTGACCGCCACGATATAACTGTAATATTGTTGAAAATAACGTTAAACACCATAAACCCACACCTTAACCTACTTGCTTTGTAGTTTTTCAGTTTGCTTGTGACATCTAAAATATCCTTTTATGAAATTATATGGTCTAGTTCAGTTAAATATTTAGATTTTGATTTGATTTGATTTGATTTTTGGTGTTTTAACGCCACTTTCAAAAATATTTCAGCTATATCATGGCGACCAGTTTTAGTGGTGGAGGAAGCCGGAGTACCCGTATTTAGTTTTATTTTCTATTCCATTCAACTTATTTCATGTATCTGATTACCGCTAACTTGGTTTAATGTTTGAAGATAACAATGGGGTAATTATAATCCGTATATCGAAGAAGAACAGACAATATAATGGCCAAAATAAAAAGTACAAAAGGACAAACAACGATCTATAAAACATACATGTAAGACTAAAGATCGAGTAACACGAACCCCACTACAGCCCGGGGGTGAACTCAGGTACTCAGAAAGGGTAAGCAGTTCCTTCTCCACTAGTGGAACCCGTCATGTTTATCTAGTTACAAACCCGGTGATAAGTCATGAATGAGGAAAGGACCGGTAAGTGTTTAAGACAAGTGGAACATTACTGTGGTTATTTGTGACAGGGATATTCCATAACGATTAAGTCCTTAAAATTATCATACCACTTGTGAGTGAGTGATTATTGGTTAACGCCAATTCAGCATTTTGTCAGCTATATCATGGTGAGAACAAGTTAATTTTCAATGTAATGATGATGAGGTCCGCTTTGTTCTAGAACAACGCGCTGAGTTGGATTTTTATAGTGAAGCACTGAAGCACTCAGTCACATTATTATGATTCCTAGCCGACCAGTTGTTGTTCTTTCTCCTTAATGCTGCGTGCTTAGCATAGAAGCAACAAATACCAATTTTGAAGTCTTTGGTTTGACGCGACCAGACTCGAACCTACGATCTACCGCACTCATGGTGATCACGCTAACCATTGCGCCATCGATCCGGTTCACTTGCCAGGAGAAATTTCTTGATTCCTAGATATATCAGAACGACCCACAATTACCGCCTGTCTAAAATAAGATAAAAATGTTAGATATGTTTTAACTATCACTGTTTAGTTTAAGATTTTTCAAGATTTTATTAACTTGAGTCTTCTTTTGCTCTGAACAAAATCTAAAATGTACGTTAAATCTATTTATTTATCTGTTTAAGGATCGTCTCAAAATGTGACAGTTTTTTTCAAACGAAGTTAGTTTCGTTTGGTAGGTGGGTGGTTTTCAGCTGTCAAAAAACCAAATTCGCACATTGAGATTTGTCAATAAATCTTTAAAAATGCACTTAGAAAAAGGCATAAAATTGAATTCTGTTTTTCACACTTTCATTTGGAGAGGGTGGGTGGGTGGTCTGAGCCAAATGAAACTAACTTCATTTGAAAAAACTGTCACATTTTGAGACGATCCCTTACATATATTGACACATATCACTATTATATACATAGTAATTATGTTTTATTCTCATTATTGTCTCCCTTGCAACACATAATCTCTGCAATTCAATATTATATTATGTATATTAAATGAATGACTATTATCTTTAATGCAATTTTTATACTTACTTTGTAAAATGTTCATGTATTGAACTTTCCTTGATAAAGAATTATTATTATTATTATTATTATTTAAACGTTAGTAAATACAGAAGGGGACTATCAAAAATGGACAATCCAAAGAAACTGGAAAAGATAGGGTACACAAGACGAAGACAAACAAAACTAAAACACAACACAGCATGTGTTGGACAATACTAAACGCAAGCAAGAACAAATAACACAAACAACACACGAGTCCTCCTACAAACAACTGGAGGTAAAGACTAACCGAACATCGTTATAGGTAAAATTAATCATTTTGGAATTCAACACATTAAGATCTTTAATAAAATTTCACATAATCGTACACAATCATGGATGTCAAAGGCATGGTCCTTATTCCCACGTTGTACGAACACTTATTTGAAACCACACACAGTCAATCCTGTCCTTGTGGTCACCTCTATTAAGCAGTCAACTGTATTTAAAGGTCACATTTTTTCTTGTCCTGTCATAGAAAATTTCATATCAATTGAATCTATTTTAAGAGGTCACCTGTCTTATAAGACCACATTAATCTCTGTTCCCATTGTGACCTTATAATACATGTTTGAATGTATATGATCATTACAATATTTCCCTGTGTTACACCTAGCTTTTATAGGTTCCAATTCGGACTGTGGCGTTGATCACTTATAAATCAACCCATTCAATACCATAAGTAAAAATAAATCCGAAGCCTTCAAAATTATTTTTAAAAACTCACAGTTCTCAGTGTTAGCTAACTGTCTCCCTGTTTGACGTCTTTAAGCCAGTTCAATATGTAAGTGCATTGATTCCTGTGGAAATTCCCATTACACATAATTATTTATAGTGACGTGGACTCTACTTTAATGATGGCAGGTAATATTTATTCCTAAATTGAAAAAGTTGAGTGATAAACTAAAATAATGCAGCTCAACAAACAAAATTGTTTTAACTACCTGTATAACATGTACATATATTTAATGATACAGTAATACATGCAATTTTACGTGTTTAAATAAAAGGGGAGAGGTCACAAAGAAAAGGGGACTCCTTAATTAAATGAGAACATGTTCAATAATATATAGATATATATATTATGTGAAACCACACACAGACAATCTTGCCCTCTCATAGAAAATTTCATATGAATTGAATCTATTTTAAGAAGTCACCTGTCTTATAAGACCACATTAATCTCTGTTCCCATTTAGACCTTATAATACATGTTTGAATGTATATGATCATTACAATATTTGGGAAATTTGTGTTATAGTTTATATATATATATATATACAACGTCTGGAAAATCAGTCAACGATCAATCTTACGAGGCGTTGGATCGTTACGGTATAACGATACTATACAAATAAAATAAAATTTATGGACGTCTAAAATGGTTTGTAAAACAATATCAAGTACACAAAACAAAGTGATAAAGAATTAAACACTTCGTTGAATGACTACATTTTCGTCCCACCGAGGGACTTTATCAATGTCTGTTTAAATATTATTTCGAACCAATATATATCATTATTTGATCAGAGAAGAATTGAGATCTGAGGTCCTTAATTAGAGGAGAGACGAATTCCTTTGTTAAAGGAGAGTTGATAGATTTAAGCAATGGGAGTTGGGTACTTACATTAAAGGAGATAAATGTTCATTGATGAACGAAAACAAGATTTCTTTGATCAAGGAAAAGAACGTTAATTTATCAAAGGTGAGATGGGTATCCTTGATTATGACACAGGTGGTTCAGCAATCAAACAGGAAATTAGATACCATGATCAAAGGGAACGGTAGCAGTTCTCGCTCTGTTGTTGACTTTCAGATAGTTCAAGATGACAGGTAACACTTTATGTGTTTTATCTAATATTTAGACAAGACCTTCAGCTAGTTTAGGATGGCAGGTAACTGGTTTTATCTAGTACTTATTCTGGACTTTCAGAGAGTTCAAGATGGAGGGTAACAATTTACTGGTTTTATCTAGTATTTAGACTAAACTTTTGGATATTTCAAGATGGCAGTTAACACTTTACTGGTTTTATATAGTATTTAGACTAGACTGTCGGATAGTTCAAGATGGCAGGTAATACTTTACTGGTTTCATCTAATATTTAGAGTGAACTTTCAGATAGTTCAAAATGGCAATTAACAATTTAGTGGCTTCATCTAGTATATAGACTAGACTTTCAAATAGTTCAGGATGGCAGGTAACTCTTGACTGGTTATATCTAGTATTTAGACTGTACTTTCAGATAGTTCAAGATGGCAGGTAACACTTTACTGGTTTTATCTAACATTGAGCTAGATATATGGAACCCTCCATGTTTTACAAATTATACAAATGTTATATATACATACTACTGACAACTTTACCATGCGATCAAGACCTCGACGGCCCCTGGCAATCCAAAGACAGAAGTAACTTATACTAAGGAACCCTCCACGAATCCACTGACACTGTACGCATTCACTTTTAGATTTGACTTATTTAATTGTTAGCAATTATTTGTCATCTCCGTGTCAGTGCCAATCAAAAATGTAGCAATAATATTTGATATGTAAATAAATGTAATCTTCTTGACCGCATCACGTGTTTAGTATTAAAGACGTTCCATAAGTCAGATGCTATTGTATTACCTAACAATTTACACTATGCGTACTAGACCACAAATATAATAAGACAAGTGTTTGATAGATCCCTACATTAATAACACAAGACATTTTATATATTCCTTATTTAATTAAATATACCTTATATGTAATAATAGACAATTATAATATGACGTCTATAAAACGGCACACACGATAATACCCAATAACTCTATATTTAGAGTAAGTGCAGTACACAATAAATCTAGCTGTTCCATGTTACTCCCGCTGTGAAATTACCGTGACGACCGTGTGTAAACAAACAAAACACCGGCATATAGCGTATTTTTAAAGTCCTTAAAATAAAAAAAAAAACATAATTTAAAAAGTTTCTGTAATGAATACAAACCTACAAGATCGTTTCCGTGAGGTCATACACAACAACTACACATAGCATAAATTCCGGAAAAAATACTTAAGACAACCATCTATCGACTTTGACTTTTGTAATTTATCGTCAACCTGTGACGTAGTTTACAAAGGACGCTGGTGATATTGACGCAAGTTGGTTACTGATTTATTTTAAGATTTTTTGAGTATTTTCATTGTTTAAGTAGCTAAATGCCATCAAATTGTGAAAATATCAGTAACTTAATTACATCACCGTCTAGTTATCAATGAAGGAAAAAGTACTGTAATATAAACAATACATGAAGGTTAGTGCATTTTGTTATTTATACGTGACACACATCAAATCAATGGAATGATATATGTGCGTACTGGGAATCCCCAAAGGTAAATTTTAAAAACAAATGAAACAAATCTATAATATTATTACTCACATAAGAGGAGTTTGATTTAATATATGTGCTCAAATTGCGCCGATTCCGTCATCATATGGGAAGGGGCTAAACGGAACAGCCGTTGTATGGCGGATTCTAAGGTGTCCTAGGGTAATAAAAATTACCGTATTTGTCATATTAGAATCGAAATAATTCATAGCAGGCATAGAGTTGTACAAATTTACACATGGGTTGGGCCTTTATATTCTTAGATTTTACCCCTCGCTTTCAAACTATTATGTGTTAGTCCTGTTGTCTTCACAAAACAATCTACATTGATTCCTGCAGAATTAGAATTAGAAGTTGTCAATGGTCACTATTTACTACCACCTGTAGTATACTCATATTTCTTACTATTTCTGTGTCATTTACGTCTAAACAATGTAAACCAGTGCTATAATTCACTTAGAGATCTACAACTAACAATATCAGAGGATTATTTAATATTGGGTAACATGGACAGATCGAACTCCTACAATTGTTTAGGAGTAGTTTATCAACGTATAGGAAAACGTGCATTAGCTGCGCGTGCGTTTCGTCAGGCTGTACAACTTTCCCCTGAATGGAATTGTGCTTCACAGAGGTTGCAAATGACTGAACTGGTTCATCATAATCGCATAAATTGATAGCTAACATCTCTTTAAAAGTTGATTTCAAAACAAAACCTACTTTTCATTTATTGAAGAGAAAAATATTCGTAAATAAGCTGGGTCGTATTATGTTATTGGTCTGTCCTTGTCCTTGTTGTCGCCGTTGTCGGTCTGTTGAAACAATTGATTTTACGTTATAATCTTAGTTGTTCTATATAACTGACCTTTCTGAGCTCTTAAAGCACATATCGTTGTCAACGGATATACGTTGAGAATAATTTAAGGTTCTACATATAAACCTACCCATTTCAAAACAAGAGGCCTGGGTTTGCCATATTATGCTTGGTTTCTGTTTTTGTAGTAGAGTTTGTATTGCTTGTTTTATATTAATGGCGTTTTCGCAATGAATACCATGCATTTTTATCACATAATGAGCATACCTCGTCAGAGTAGGATTCGAACTCACAACGTTAGTGGTGATAGACACTGATTGCATAGGTAGGTGTATTTCCATCACACGATCACAACCACGACGACCCTTTCAGGTTTTATAGATCTTCATGAATTATTGATGAACCATTCATAATACAGCTATGTTGCCATCACTTGGCGTCCGTCGTCTGTCATCCGTCGTCCGTTCATTTAATCTTCTCCTCTAAACTCGCTAAGCCAAATGCACTAAGACTTGGTAGAAGGCATCTATGAAAGCGCATCTTATAAAAACTCCTCATTTCGTTCCGATCCGTTTGGAAACATGATCGCCACATGCAATTATCGTTTCTGATTGGTCGATTTCTAAACAAATATTCTTCTCTGAAACCGCTTGACCAAATGAACCGACACATGGTAGGAAGCATCTATGCAAGGTTCTTTATAAAGATTGCCCATTTCATCTTCATCCATTAACAAACATGGCTGCCACAGACAATTATTACTTCTGATTGGCAAAATTTTAAAACATATTCTGCTCTGCAACCACCTGGCCAAATGAACCTAATATAAATATCTGGTAGAGTACATACACTCTAGGTCCCTCACATCTTGCAATAGCATTAAAACATTTGACTTCTCTACCCTCGACACAAATATTCCTCACTCTAAGCTGAACGACAAATTAAGTGAGTTTGTCCAACTGTGTTTTATAAGACAAAATGGTCAACGTAAATACCTTGTTTTAGGAAAGGACACATCTTATTTTGTAAATAAAAACATATTCTGATTCCATCAACAAGTTCTCTGAAACTCACACCATCAACATGCTCGGGTTTTTGATTGACAGCATCTTTGTGGAAGTGTTTTTCAACAGACATTCAATATACCTATGGGCACAAACTGTGCTCCTCTTCTCGCCGACTTGTTCCTTTATTCGTATGATGCAAACTTTATACACGAGCTTCTCAAGAAAAACGACAAGAAGCTAGCCCGATCCTTTAATTTCACGTTCCACTATATAGATTATGTCTTTTGACTAAAAAATCATATGCTTGGTGATTTCGTTGATCGTATCTATCCCATTGCGCCTGAAATAAAGGATATCACAGATACAGATAGGTTGGCTTCATACCTTGACCTAAACACCGAAATTGATAGTGATGGGCGGCTAAGAACGAAACTTTACGACAAAAGAGATGCTTTCAATTTTCCCATTGTGAATTTAATTATCATATGTAGCAACATTTCAGCTGCACCTGCATATGGAGTATAATTTATATCTCTCAGGTGATACGATATTCCAGAGGTAGTGGTGCCTCTCAGGATTTCTTTGATAGGGCTTTGCTGCTAACAAGGAAGCTACTGAACCAAGGGTTCCTCTTAGTTAAGTTGAGGACATCACTTCGAAAGTTTTACGGTCACAATCATGACTTTGTTGACCGCTATGGAGTATCTGTGTCACAAATGACCACAGATATGTTCCATTTGTAAGCACTTTCCGCTCCTTTCCCCATTCATGTCGTATCACCGGATTTGTAGCTAGATTAACACGACGAGAGTCTCTAGTGAAGCAGGAACTGCTAACCCTTCCGAAGCATTTGAGTTCACCCCCGGTTATTAGTGGGTTCGTGTTACTCGATCTTTATTTTATGTGTATGTTTTGTAGATCTTTGTTTGTCCTTTTGTACTTTTTCTTTTGGTAATTGTGTTGTCTATTCTTCGATTTACGGATTCTGAAGGTCCCCTATAAAGAGTGCTCATTCCGTGAACAAATATGGCCACCACAAGCAATTAGTGTTGCTGTTTGGTCGATTTCGATATATTGTTTTTCTCTGAGACTACTTGGTCAAATTAACGGATGCTTGATAGGAAGCATATATGGAAGGTCATCTATGAAATATGCTCCTTTAGTTTTGATTAGTTAACAACAATGGCCACCATAGACAGTTCTTGTTTCTGGTTGGTCGATTTCTACAAATTATTCTCCTCTGAAACCGAGTAGCCAAATGATCCGACATTTGATTGAACAGTATGAAAGGTGAGCGACACAGGCTCACCCCACTGACCCTCTAGTTTTATTAGTCATAAGCAATTTTGCATGAGCCATAACAACTAACTATTATTTTGCTGAAAGATTTCAAAAGGGGCATTCATTTTTAAGTGTCGTATATTTGGATATCGAATTTATATTTTCATAGAAAACAATGCTTGTGTGCTGAAATCACATGATAGTATTACAACATATTTCTCTATTTCTAACGGTTTTCGAGGTAAATTTCATTGAAACTTGGAACCTTTGTATTTGTTGTCTAGTTTAATGCATTTGACGTAAATTTCTATCATTGTTAGTTATTCTAGAAGGCCCATAGAAACTTGATCGAATAGAGCCAACTTATTTGGTTGTGCGGAATGCTCCATATGGACCTTCTGCAAAGTCACCAAAGGGGAAATCAATAACCACAAATCAAAGAAGTCAGAAATCACAATGGCCGATCGCAAAAGGAAAAACAATGGTCTACAAAACACCAAACAGAAAAACAAAGATCGAGCGAGCAACAGGAACGCAACTAAAACTGGGAGTGAACTCAGATGCACCGGAAAGATAATTTGCTCCTGCTCCATTAGCAGCACCCGTTGTGTTACTCTAAATACAAACCCGGTGATAAGTCATCAATGAGGAAAGAACCGGGATGTGATTACGACAAACAGAACATAGACAAAGATAATCCGTAACGGAAAACCAGGTTATTACAAATTTCTCATTGTAATATACAAACCACCACATTCCATCGGCAACGTTTCTATGACACTAACTACTTCAGAGACTGTATGAATCGAACATGGATTCTAATAAATTATAAAGTAAACACACTCTCTCTAATAATACCATTATATAAGTGCTCGAGGTTTTGATTGACAACGTATTTGTCATATTTAGTGAGCGTCTCTTACTACCGCCATTCGGCATTCCTATAAGTTGCAAGTGTGCTTCTTTATTATGCACAGATGATGGTCTATCCTAATTAAATCTTAGTTTGGTGATGATGTGGAATTTAAAATAAATACTACTAAAGGTACAGCTAGGTGTAATTCATATATCGGCCTATACCTAGAAGTTGACAGTGCAGGTCGGTTGAAAGGGAAACAGACAAAAGAAAATCGATTTTCTCATTTTGGACTTTCCAATAATATAAAGCTTAGTTCTAGTACAGCTTGTAAATGCAGTAGATACTACTCAGTTATTAAAAGAGGCCAACAAGAAGATCATTTCAAAATTTAATTATTCAATCTTTTAGAGTGGTTTTTTGTTTTTTGTTTTTTTTTTGGAGTTGTTTTTTTTTAATATTTATGGATTATTTATGGAACATACACAACCTCGCTATTTTGTTTTGAACTGTGGGTAATAGTGTTCTATATTCCTAAATTATCTTACCATTTCGAAGATAACCTTCATGGTAAGTCAAAATTTCCAGAATTTATATTGTTCATCCTAAATATTAATGGACCACAACCAATAACTTATTTTATGTCTGATTCTGTCGAACACCCCACGAAACCTATTTCCTAGAACAGTTCCCAAATACCACAGTGGATATCAGAAATCGAAAATCCAATAAGCACGGACCACTCAATGGCTAAGTAATGATCTACAATACACACATAATAAGACAAATATCAAGCAACGGAAATCCTACTAAAACCCGGGGTGATCAAACGGAACATAGACGCAAATACTTAGTAACAGAAAACCAAGTCATTCCAAATTTCTCAATGTAATATATACACCGTCACATTCCATCTTCAACATTACTGTGACACTAGCTACTTCAGACAATTGTCATCGTATAATCTTACTGCATTACTTTACAGTAAATATAATTATATATACTTTACGTTCTATATTGTCACCTTGTTGACTTCTTTACAATTCCAGATTAAATCGCAATTGTAAGATATTTGTTATGGAAAAACCCATTACAAATATATATTTATAGTAACAAAGACTTGACATCCACAATGGCAGGTAATATCAATCTTAATTTACAATATTTAGTGATCAATTTAGATTGTGTAAAAGAACAAACACACAATTGGGGTAATATATTACACAATTGTATACAACATATACTTAATCACTGTAATGATCTTGCCCTTAATGGGTCCTTGATTGGAAATAAACACAATTGTATTTGTATTTGTATTTGTTTAACACGAAATGGAAGTGTGGATTTCCATCTATAATTAAAAAAGGGGGATTGTTCACTTTTGATGTGGCTTTTAAAATATAAACTGTCTTCCCATTTTAACCCTTATTTACGGGTTTTTTTTCGTTAAAAGGGAGCTAGATGGCATGATGTTTAAAGTGACTTTCAACAATATATCTGTTATATCTTGGCGGTCAGTTTTATTGGTGGAGGAAACAAGAGCATCTAGAGAAAACCACCGACCTGTCATAAAATGTATCACAAAATTTTGTATCGATTACACTTAGCCTTGAGCGGGATTAGAACTCACAACGTTAGAGATGGCATGCACTGAATGCATATGTAATGTAAATCCGTTATCTTGTTGTTGCTCGCTAAACGGACGTAAAGGAGAATGAGATGGGTTTCCTTGATTCAAGGAGAGGGTTTATTGTTTGACGACTTTAAACCACTACAATAAACAAATGTATTGATTAAATCTAAACTGAACGTAATTTTGTTTTCTGTGGAAATTCCCATTACAAGAATTTATTTATAGTAACATGTACTTGCAATCAAGGATGGCGGAGAATATATTTTCTAAATTTACTATGTCGAGTGATAAGTTACAAGTATTTATTTATATAGTAAATAACGTGTACTTGATATGGTGGGTAATGTATTTTCTAAATTTCCAAGGTCGAGTGATAAAGTAAAATAATGTTACAAAATAAACACACTTCTTACCTGTATAACACAAATATAAATTAAATGATACAACAATAAACGTGACTTTACGTGTATCGGTGTTTAAATAAAAAAGGGTTTTTAAATTAGAAAAACAGACATTTAATAATTTAAAAGTAGGGAATTATTTATTTATGAAAGACGATTTTCCCTAATGTCGTCGAGATTTAGCTCTCGGAGCTCCGGTGCGTTTTTGCTTTTCGCCAAATCTCGAGACTAGCTCTCATAAATATATTCTGGAAATTTAAAATTAGATGTATGCATATTTATCTTTGTTCGGACATGAAAATGGGGTTTGCGTAGTGTTAGCAATGGCATGCAAATATCTGATTGTTTTACAATTACAATATATAGTCGCCATAATATACTAGTTTTTTCAGTTACCAATCATGTAGATAATGCATTATGCTGTGCAGCAACTAAATCATAAAAAACGTAGATATTAAATCTAGTGCACATGTCACGTTTCTGGAATAACATTCACCAGGTACAAGTACAGGTACGCTGAATGCCAAAATATTGGAAAGCCAAATAGATTAAAAGTATTTGTGATCAAGAAAACCAAAGGGCCTAAATAAAACGATAGACACAATCGTCTAAGTTCATCTATCATTGAAAGACAATTCGTTTAACCTATAACCACTACAATTTAGCACATATTCAAAGGTAGTCCATCTAAGGATATTTTTTCTACAATTGTTTTACAGCTTGACTGATAATAACATATAAGTATCGTTCATTATCCATAGGGAAACATTTGTTATATAAATTAGGTCATTGCTAATATACTTATGATTGGTTTATATTGTAGACGATAATCAATCACGTGACACATCTTTATCGTTGTATCATTATGTGTGTCATCATGTTGTTGGTACAGAGGAAACAGTGAAGACAAGAAGAATGTTTAATACAATTCAAGATAATATGTCCCGTAATTACGTATATACCCAGATATTAAGCGGAAGTGGTGGTGAAGGTCTGGATATGAAGGGGAGTGACATAGATATTATGTTTTCGCTTAAATATGTAAATGTGTATGAGGATATAAATAGTGCACGAGTTAATTCGAGTGAAACGTGTATTGCTATGGAGATGGAGGAAACCGATATTGGGTTTTCACGTCTGCGGCTCATTCGCTGTAATAAAAACGTTATTCGTAAAATGTGTAAGCAAGTTGGAAATGATTTGTATTTGTCTAATCGGTTATGTAAGTCAATGTTCATTGGAATATATGGAGGATGTGGTGTAGTCCATGGGCCATGTTTGTCAGACAAATATGGATGCTTCGACGTTGCATTAACCTTTCATTCAAGACAATGGATATCAATCGCTAACCAATGGGTTACAAGATCTAATTGTTCATGGCCTAGTAGTGATGTAAAGTCACATATAATAGATCACGGAGTTCTGTTTGTTCCTATAGGTTCTAAAGGATCGAAGAACGAAGATATTGAATGGCGTATATCATTCTCTGTCGGTGAAAAACTCTTGATATACTCCTTCACTCATACACAATTACTCTGTTATGCTTTGATGAAAATTTTGATCAAAGATGTAGTTAACAGGGATAGCCGTTGTAAGGATTTAATCTGTTCATTTTATGTCAAAAATATAGTATTCTGGGTATCAGAAGAAATACCGCTATCAATATGGCGACCCGAAAATCTCATTTCTTGTTTCTTGGGATGTTTCAGAAGACTCATTTATTGCCTTGAATATGGAATCTGCCTTCATTACTTTATTCCTAAAATTAATATGTTTGAGAATAAAATAGAAGGACATGAACGACAACTATTGTTGGGACATTTAAATGCATTGTGGAGATACGGTTGGCGTAGTGTCCTCCTGTCAGAACAATTATCTACGTTTACAATATTACGGCACCATATATATAATAATGTTGAAGTACAAGCAGGATATATCAAATATATCTTATGTTCAACAGTTGTTAATACGACACCATTTGTTGATATACAATCATACACTAACGTAGTTCACTTTATTCGTCAGTTTCCGAGATTAAAATCTTATTATCGTTATTTCATGAGTATGATATGTAGTCAGGTAGTACAATGTAAACCTGTCGCTAGTGTGAATAGAAACAAAGACAAATACAAACAATACCGAAGACGTCTCTGTTACCTTACACAGAACATACATCATGACGCTGTGTCTGGTTGGTTAATGTTGGCCTCGTTTTACTACCAGATGAAACAATATAATAGGGCTCTTTACATTATATCTTATGCATTATCTAAATGTACACCAGAAAAGGTATACGGTCAACTCAACTTATATGATTGGCAATTCGATTTAATTAAGGCAAGAACTGTACAAAGCTTAGGTATAGCACACATATTAAAACTTTTACGTGTTAGTTCTGTTGGCTTCACACCACAATCTACATTGATTCCTGAAGAATTAGAATTAAAATTCGACAGTAGATACCATTATATACCACCTGTAGTATACTCGCATTTCTTACTATTTCTATGTCATTTTCACCTAAACAATGTAAACCAGTGCTATAATTCACTTAGAGATCTACAACTCACAATATCAGAGAATTATTTTCTAGTTAATGACTTGGAAATATCTAAGTCGTATAATTGTTTAGGAGTAGCTTATCAACTTATTGGAAAATATGCATTAGCTACGCATGCGTTTCGTCAGGCTATAGAACTTGAATCTACATGGAATTGGGTTTAAAGAGGTTGTAATTGGCTGAACCGGTGCATTATAATCATATTGACAGTAACACCCGTTTAAGATTAATGTGTCAAGCTGTATGATTACTTGGACATTTAAAAAACAATTCAGTAGTGCTTACTGACAGATAAATATTATTTTGTAGTGTACATATTACAAAACAAGACTTTGCTGAAACAAGTTAATATTAAATTTTATTATGATCGTAAATATACTTCGTTCGTATTATGTTATTTGTCTGTCCTTGTCCTTATTGTTGTTGTCACCATTGATGTTGTTGTCATTGTTGTCGTTGTCCATGTCCCTGTTGTTGTCTTCCTTGTAGTCGTTTGTTTTCGTTGTTCTTGTGGTTGTTGTCGTTGTCCATGTCCCTGTTGCTGTGATTGCAGTCGTTTGTAGACGTTGTTCTTATCGCTTGTTGTCGTTCCTGCTGTTGTCCTTGTAGTCGTTGTCCATGTTCCTGTTGTTGTCCTTGTTGTCGTTGTCCATGTCCCTGTTGTTTTCCTTGTAGTCGTTGTTCGTGTATCTGTTGTTGTCTTGTTGTCGTTATTCATGTACCTGTTGTTGTCCTTGTTGTCGTTATCCATGCCACTGTTGTTGTCCTTGTTGTCGTTGTCCATGTTCCACTTGTTGTCCTTGTCGTTGTACATGTCCATGTTGTTATCGTTGTCCTTGTATTTGTCGTTTTCCATGTCCCTGCTGTTGTCGTTGTCCATGTCCCTCTTGTTGTCATTGCTCATGTCCCTGTTGCTATCTTCGTTGTTGTTGTCCATGTTCCTGTTATTGTCCTTGATGTCGTTGTCCATATCCCTATCATTGTCCTTGTTGTCGTCCATGTTCCTGTTGTTGTCCTTGTTGTCGTTGTCCATGTCCTTTTTATCTATTTTTAGTTGTCATTGTATTTGTCGTTGTCCATGTCCCTGTTGTTGTCGCTGTTGTTGTCCTTGTTGTTCACGCCCCTGTTGTTATCCTTGTTATTGTTGTCGTTGTCCATGTCCCTGTTGTTGTCGTTGTCTATGTCCCTGTTGTTGTCCTTATTGTCGTTGTTCATGTCCCTGTTATTGTCCTTGTTGTCGTTGTCCATTTCCCTGTTGTTCTTGTTGTTCTCCATGTCCCTGTCGTTCTCATTGCTGTCGTTCCCCATATCTCTGTTGCTCTCATTGTTGTCGTTGTCCTTGTCCCTGTTGTTGTCCTTGTTGTCGTTGTCCATGTACCTGTTGTTCTCATTGCTGTCGTTGCCCATATTCCTGTTGTTGTCCTTGTCCCTGTTGTTGTCCTTGTCCCTGTTGTTGTCCTTGTTGTCTTTGTCCTTGTCCCTCTTGTTGTCCTTGATGTCGTTGTCCTTGTCCCTGTTGTTGTCCTTATTGTCGTTCTCCTTCTCCCTGTTGTTCTCATTGCTGTCGTTGCCCATATCTCTGTTGTTGTCCTTGTTGTCGTTGTCCTTGTCCCTGTTGTTGTCCTTGTTGTCGTTGTCCATGTCCATGTTGTTGTCCTTGTTGTCGTTGTCCATGTCCCTGTTGTTATCCTTGTTGTCGTTGTCCATGTCCCTGTTGTTCTCATTGCTGTCGTTGTCCATATCCCTGTTGTTGTTGTTGTCCTTGTCCCTGTTGTCCTTGTTGTTCTTCATATCCATGTTGTTGTCCTTCTTGTCTTTGTCATTATCCCTGTTGTTGTCCTTGTTGTCGTTGTCCTTGTCCCTGTTGTTGTCCTTGTTGTCGTTGTCCTTGTCCCTGTTGTTGTCGTTGTCAATATCCCTGTTGTTGTCGTTGTCCCTGTTGTCCTTGTTGTTTTCATTGTCCCTGTTGTTGTCCTTGTTGTCGTTGTCCTTATCCCTGTTGTTGTCCTTGTTCTTGTTGTCCTTGTTGTCGTTGTCCTTATCCCTGTTGTTGTCCTTGTTGTCGTTGTCCTTATCCCTGTTGTTGTCCTTGTCCCTGTTGTTGTCCTTGTTGTCGTTGTCCTTGTCCCTGTTGTTGTCGTTGTCCTTATCCCTGTTGTTGTCCTTGTCCCTGTTGTTGTCGTTGTCCATATCCCTGTTGTTGTCCTTGTTGTCGTTGTCCTCGTTGTTGTTGTCCTTATCCCTGTTGTTGTCCTTGTTGTCGTTGTCCATATCCTTGTTCTCCTTGTTGTTGTTGTCGTTGTTGTTGTCCTTGTCCCTGTTGTTGTCGTTGTTGTTGCCCTTGTCCCTGTTGTTGTCCTTGTTGTCGTTGTCCTTATCCCTGTTGTTTTTCTTGTCGCTGTCCTTGTACCTGTTGTTGTCCTTGTTGTCGTTGTCCTTGTACCTGTTGTTGTCCTTGTTGTTGTTGTCCTTGTAGTCAATTGTTGTCGTAGTCGTCGTTCTGTTCGTTCTTTTATATGACCGACATTTCTGAACGTCTGAAGCAAAATTGATAATGATTGGTAATGAAATAAGGTGACACAGCCTTACCCACTTCCAAACAAGAAGCCTCAATGTACAATACAATGCTGGTTTTGTGAACTTTTATTGTTTGTCTGATTGTAATCACATTCTCTCAATAGATACCTTTATTTTTTTTATTTTTTTTTAAATAAGATAAGCCGACAAACGGAAATTTCAGAATTTGAATATTTTATTTTTTAGTCTTTCAACCTTCCATAATATTTTAGCTATATCGTAGCGGTCAGTTATATTGGGAGAGGAAACACCACCGACCTGTCGCAAGTAGCTGACAAACTTTATCACATAATGTTGTATCGAGTACAATTCCCCTGAGCGGGGTTCGAACTCACAACTTTAGTGTTGATAGGCACTCATTGCATACTACCATGCGATCATGGCCCACGACGGCCCACTGGATTATTGATGTACCATGTACCATGCACAAGCTACATATTTTATTTAGAACAGGGTGTAGTAAGGGCCTAAATTCCTCAATTTTCTGAACCATTCTGAGAACGGAAAGTCCACATTTCCAGAATTCAAACATGCTTTTTCATCCAAAATCATTGATGTACCATAACAAATAAATTATTTTATTGTTGTATGGGGACTATTAGGGCCATTCATTCTTAAAGACACCATTAGTGACAATCGTCATGCTACTCTATAAATTGATAATGAAGTGACTAATTAGTCAAGCTAATTGTGTGGTACAAAGTCATTGATGAAAATAATTCAAATATATTTGCTATAAAATGATTGATATAGGTTTAATGTAAGTAAGAAAAGTTTGAGGATACCAAAGGCGTAATAAGAAGACATACAACACCGGGCCTCAGAGGTACCATGACACTAGCTACTCGAGAGGTGGTGTGAATCAGATGTGGATTCTGAAAAACTCGAAAGATCTGTTAGAGTACATACAATCTAGGTCCCTCTCCTCCTGCAATAGCATTAAAACATTTGACTTCTCTACCCTTTACACTACTATTCCCCACTCTAAGCTGAAGGACAAATTAGGGGAGTTTGTTCATCTGTTTCATAAAAAAGAATGCCCAACGTAGATGCAAATACCTTGTGCGAGGAAGAGACATATCTCATTTTGTAAACCACCACTCTGATTCTACCAAAAAGTTCTCTGAAACTGATATCTTCCACATTCTCGAGTTTTTGATTGACAACATCTTTGCTATATTTGGTGGACTTGTTTTTCAAGACAGTCGGCATGCCTATGGGTACAAACTGTGCTCCTCTTCTCGCCGACTTGTTCCTTTATTCGTATGACGCAGACTTCATACAGGAGCTTCTCAAGAAAAACGAATGGAATTTAGCCCGATTCTTTAATTTCATGTTCCACTATATAGATGATGTCCTTTCATTAAATAATTCTAGGTTTGTTGATTTTGCTGATCGCATCTATCCCATTAAGCTTGAAATAAAGATACCACAGATAAAGATAGGTATGCTCCATACCTTAACCTACACCTCGAAATCGACAGCGAGGGCCGGTTAATAACGACACTTTACGACAAAAGAAATTATTTCAATCTTCCCATTGTGAACTTTCCATTTATATGTAGCAACATTCCAGCAGCACCTGCATATGAAGTATATATCTCTCAGATGATACAATATTCCAGAGCTTGTGGTTCCTATCAGGATTTCCTTGATAGAGGGACGCTGCTAACAAAGAAACTACTGAACCAAGGGTTCCTTTTGGTAAAGTTGAAATCATCACTTCGAAAATTGTACGGTCGCCACCATGACTTGGTTGACCGCTATGGAATATCTGTGTCCACGGATATGTTCCACTGCATGACGTCATTCAACATCTCATTTGAAATCAAATTGCGTAAGAAGAAGACCGTGTAGTTAAAACGTTCTGCAAAGACGATAATAAACGATGTATTCTCATAAAGTACTGCGTTGACTACTAGTATACTAGTACCTATTTTGTCCCAGTATTTTTAAAAATGTTGTTATAGTGACAACGGAACCTTTTAATCGTAATGAAAGCGGGAGGTTTGGCGCCGTAATATCTGATTCAACCCACCATTTCTTTGGAAATGCCTATACCAAGCCAGGCCATTGCGGTTTTCCCAGTTTTTCGGTTGTTGACTGATTTTGTCTGTTTGTTTATTTATGAGTTTTGCTGTTCCCTTTGGAGGATTGCTCGGTGTTTGGTAATTTTGATATTACCCTTATTTGCCGTGTCACTGCTGGTGGAATATTTTCCCCCGAGGTAATTGCAACTTGATAGCTTTACTTAAGCATTTATGAATAACGAAATTAAGGACAGCATACCGGCTAGGACGTCACCCGGGTTACCAAGGTCCCCATTTGCTACTACACGGAACAGGGTGGCAAATGATATATGCGTTCCACGGAAAATCCTACGGGATACCCCTGATTTGTCTTACGTTCAGCCAGAGAGTAATTATTATTTCAAAACTTCAGATTCGTATCAAATTTTAAAATCTTGTTCAATTAATATTTCGGACTGTCTTAAATCTACAGGTACTTGTGACTCTTCTCCATGCATTACTACTTGCAAAAGAAAAACTGGCAAATATAATACTTGTAAAACATGCGACATGCTAATAACTTCTCCTGAATTTAAAAGTAATTTAACTGGAAAAACTTACTACACCAAATCGTTTGACCCTCTGGACTGTTTTACTGAAAATGTCATTGACGGCATAGAATGTAGACTCTGTGGAATGTAGAATGAACAAACGTCGATATGGTGCAAAATTTCCCAAATACAGGATTTTGTATTATCATTTCAATCAACCAGGTCATGACCGATGTTTGACGATGACAGTTCGAATCATCGAGGAGATTTATCATCATACAAACAGTCCAAAACTTAGTACACCTTACCGTACCGATAGAGAGTTGTTTTGGATTAAGGAGTTAGGTACTGCAATGCCTTACGGCTGCAATGATAACATCAAAGGAGTTGGAAATTTGTCCTGGATGCAGCGAAATTAACGTGATGAGCCTTTTTAATACTAATCCAAAAGCTAAACATAGGCATGGTCATGAAATAATTCAACATCCGAATGTTAAAAGTCTTCTAAACCAAGACCGTTACAAAATACTTTTAATGATTTACTTTATAATATACAGAAACCTCTTGGAACTCATCACATTCGTACAATCGTATTGTCACTACCTGTAAACTACCTCAAAGGTCTTAGGGAATTTGGAGTTGACAAAGGAGGCGTAGATCCCTTTTCTCCTAAGTACAGATTGTCTAGTATTATATGTGACGTGGCGTCGTTTCGTCTTTTCAAACCAGTTCGATCTGAACCTCTTCATGATAACAACAGAACATTCCTCCATATTCCGTTTGCTAACAAAGGAATCAACGCTATGAACATCAGCAACATTCTTATTAGAAAATAGGTCGCAAAAGAAATTCCACCATATTTCAAAAATCTATCTGTTCCCATTGTCTCCTATAGCTACACTAACAGCATTGGCTGTAAAATTTTCAACTACAAAGAAGCATTGCAAGATATTAACATAGAAGAGTACCTCAAGAACCATCTGACTTGTGACTGCTCCCACTCTCTTTTTTGATACAACCCATCTGGACATGTAATCACTGGTGATTTGAATATCATTCAACATGAAAATCTCGGAAAGGTGATTTCTCATGGTTCTGAATTCAGAGAACCTCAACACATCAATTGGAAATATAATTTCAAGATAATTATGGATGCTGTTGAAGATTATGCCAGAAGATGGATAAAGAGAGAGGTAGAGCAAGATCCTCAGTTAGAGTCCTTGTCAGACTGGGTTAGAACAATCAGGTCTCTAGTACAAGGTCGGATTCGCAAACTCAAAAATTGTGTTAATAGTCGAGCTTTAGTCTATACTTTAAGATCAAGAAGCTGTTAAGTGTCTTTCCTCTCTTCATGAAAAATATGTTATCGTTCCTGTGGACAAGGCTTCCAACAACATCGTGTCTGTATGTAAATCATATTACTATGAATGACTAATCAAGGAATTAGGCATAAACACCTCTGGTAATACCACATACAAACCAACTTCGCTCGACAAAGATGAAATCCTAGCTAACCACAGATTCTTCATTACCTCTTTAAACATTCCCTCTGGTAAAGAGTCTGAGGATTTACCCTATTTGTATTGGATACCTAAACTCCATAAAACACCATATAAAGAAAAGTACATGGCGGGATCATCAACCTTTTCGACGAAAGAATTGTCTATTCACCTGAGAAAGATTATGTCTACAGTAAAAGAGGGAAAACAGCAGTATTGTGAAACTGTTTACTCGCGTAGTGGCATAAATCACATGTGGATTTTGAAAAAACTCTAAATATCGTTTGGATAACCTTAAATCAAGATCTTTCTCTTAGGTATCCTCCATCAAAACTTTTGATTGTTCAACTCTGTATACCACCCTACCGCATGACAAATTAAAAGCCCGCTTAAAAGAAACAATTCACAAAGCTCTCAGTCATAGAAACGATGGCTCAAAATGTGTTGTATTAGGCTACAATTTCACATATTTTTCTAACAAAATTCAAACAGGTAAAACATGCTACTCCCAGGAACCAGTGATCAGTATGCTAGAGTTCCTCATCGATAACATATTTGTCTCCTTTGGAGGGGCACTGTTTCAGCATACCAATAGGTACGAATTGTGCCTCTCTTCTAGCCGATTTATTTGTATCCTCATATGAGTCGGAGTTTCTTCAAAAGCTTGTAAAAGATAAGAAGATTCATGAAGCTAGAGCCTTTAATTTTTCATACAGGTATATTGATGACGTTTTATCTATCAATAATTCTAGATTTGCAGAATTTCTGCCATTGATATATCCTCCAGAGCTGGAATTTAAAGAGACCACTGATACAGCTTCGTCCGCATCATGTTTGGACTTATACCTCGAATTTGACGACAGTGGTCAACTCAGTACTAAAATTTATGATAAACGGGATGACTTCAATTTTAAAATCATAAATTTTCCAAATATGTGCAGCAATACACCATCTTCTCCTGCCTATGATGTTTACATCTCGCAATTGATTCGTTATGCAAGGGCCAGCAGCAAATATTCTGATTTCTTGAACCGTCATCTTTATCAGAGAAACAAGCTACTGGACCAGGGCTGTCAAAAGATTCGACTTATTCGATCTCTTAAGAAGTTTATATTCCGATACCAAGATCTTGTCGAAATATATTCTATGTCTGCAGGGACGATAATAAACGATGGATTTTCATAAAGTGAAAATGTATAAAGATAAGGATTAAGTAATCGTGGTTTAGAAATGACGTCATTCAACATCTCGTTTGAAATCAAATTGTGTAAGAAGATGACCGTTTAGTTAAAAGGTTCTGCAGAGACGATAATAAACAATGGATTTTCATAAAGTACTGCGTTGACTACTATTATACATATTTTGTCCCAGTATTGTTAAAAATGCTGTTATATTGACATCCGGAACCTTTTAACCTTAATGAAAGGGGAGGTTTGGCGCCGTACAATCTGATTCAATCCACATACCAAGTTTTCCGGTTATGACTGATTTTGTCTGTTTATTTACTTATGAGTTTTGCCTTTCCTTTTGGAGGATTGCTCGGTGTTCAGTAATTTTGTTATTACCCTTATTTGCCGTAAATACTTCCCGGTCCTTCCCTCATTTACGACTTATTACCGGGTTTGTAAGTAGATTAAGACGACGGGTGCGACTAGTGGAGCAGGAACTGCTTACCCTTCCGGAGTTCACCCCCGGTTTTTAGTGGGGTTCGTGTTACTCAATTTTTAGTTGTATATGTATGTTTTGTCGAGCGCTGTTTGTCCTTTTGTACTTTTTCTTTTTGCCATTGTGTTGTCTGGTCTTCGATATACGGTTTCTTATTGCCCCTTTGGTATCTTCAAACCCTTCTTCATACAAAGGACATACAACACAATGACCATTAGAAAAAGGACAAAAGGATATGGAAAACAATGACGGTCAGAAAATGGACAAAAGGACATGCAACACAACGACCATTAGAAAAAGGACAAAAGGACATACAACACAATGACCATTAGAAAAAGGACAAAAGGACATACAACACAATGACCATTAGAAAAAGGACAAAAGGACATACAACACAATGACCATTAGAAAAAGGGCAAAAGGACATACAACACAATGACCATTATAAAAAGGACAAAAGGACATACACCACAATGACCATTAGAAAAAGGACAAAAGGAGGTACCACACAATGACCATTAGAAAAAGGACAAAAGGACATACAACACAATGACCATTAGAAAAAGGACAAAGGGACATATAACACAATGACCATTAGAAAAAGGACAAAAGGACATACAACACAATGACCATTAGAAAAAGGACAAAAGGAGGTACAACACAATGACCAATGGAACAAGGACAAAAGGACAAACAACCATCTATAAAACATTACACAGAAAATTAAAAATCGAGCAATACGAACCAGGGGTGAACCCAGGTACCCAAAAAATGTAAGAATTCCTGCTCCACGTGTGACATCCGTCGTGTTACTTTTAAATGACTAGAACGTTGTCTGATATGGAAATCGTCAAGGACACCAGTATACGTAAATAAATAAAAATACCATCAAACTGAAAAGCATTGTAATTATAATCAGAGTGTGTTGTAAACAGTTTGGGGATTTAAAACAAAAATAAATTAAGACTGACATGATTCTTATATGAAGAATAAACAGAACAGTATGCGTCATGTGATTGTGAGTGCACTTACAATACGATGACTTCTGCGAAGACAATATTCATAAATGACAAAATTACCGGACTCTGAACAATCTTCCAAAGGGCAAGACAATCCTCATATATATATAAAAAGACAAAATCAGTCAACAACCGGAAAACTGGGAAAACCGCAATGGACCTGACTTGGTACAGGTATTTCCAAAGAAATGGTGGGTTGAATCAGATTTTACGGCGCCAAACCTCCCGCTTTCATTACGGTTAATCACTGTAGATAATAAATTAGGCTGTGTAGCAACTAAATTATAAAATCGTAGATATTAAATGTAGTGCATTCACCAGGTACAAGTACAGGTACGCTGAGTGTCAAAATATTGGAAAATCGATGACACCAAACTGGGATTTTCACGTCTGCAGCTCCTTCACTGTAATAATAACATTATTCTTATAATGTGTAAACAAGTTGGAAATGATTTGTATTTGTCTAGTCTAATATCACACAGTTAATGAACAGTCAATGGACATAAGTATTCGTGATTTTGACGTCGTAACGTCATTGCTGCAAAATTTTAACTTGGGAACAAACGTTCAATAAAAATGTTTAGAACAATATCCTACCTAAATATTTTGTCAGGTGACCCTTCATCCTAATGACTTCACGTATCCGTGTTGGAATGGTTTGATAAAGTCCCTGAATATAGTTTACGGGGAGACTTTCCCACACACGTCGAATTTAGGCAATAAGTTCGTTTTGGGTGTTGATGTTTCCTGCGACTGGTTGTAGTTCCCTCTTTATGCGAAGCCAAACATTTTCACACACATTTAAGTCCGGAAATTGTGCTGGCCACGTAGTACAATTTATATCATTTTCCTGTTTGTAGTTTTCGGTAATTCGGGCACGATGTACAGGTGCGTTATCATCTTGAAAGACATACTCATTTTCAGCAAAATATCGTGCAATTACAGGCCACAAATTATTTTCAAGTATATATATATATATATATCTGGAAATTAATATTCCCTTTTACATCAGTTAAAGTTCCGATCCCGTTAAAAGATAAACACCCCCAGATCATCACACTTACTTTACGTTGGGAAGGTCGCCATACTAAATCAGGACGGTTAACTTCGTCACCTTTCCTTCAGACATAAATACGGTTGTTTGATCCAACAACTATCTGACTTTCATCAGAATATATATATTTCCTCCAGTGCGAATCAACAGTCCAGTTGCGTCTTTCCCTACACCATGCCACCCTCTTTTTACGGTTGACTTCGCGAATAATGACACACTTTTTTGCAGCTCGTCGTTTGTAACCTTCAGATGCTAGTTTCCTTCTGATAGTTCTACTGCTGAACGAATGCTGTTTACTGTCATTAAATTTGATAGTTATTTCCTGCAAAGGTGCCCGACGATTTTTTGTCACAAGACGATTTAACCCAACTTCATCCCGGGCAGTGAACAATTTTCGTCTTCCTTTTCGTGGTTGATTTTCTACTGTTCCAGTTGACCGATATTTTTTAACAACACTGTCAATTGTTGACCAGTGTATGTCCAATAAATCAACAATATACGACCTTCTCTCCTTTTTCCTATGCAACTTCACGATCAATTCTTTGGTTTTTGTGCTCAATTCTTTGCGTTTGCGACCGATCTCGTTTGTGTACAATTTACAGGAAGGAATCACAACAGACGTAAAATGACGTCACGGCTCACGAGACGTCTTGTTTTCACTTACCTTTTACAGTAATATCATAATTATCCGAACTGACGTGTTAATGTAATGACCAAAAACGTAATCAACATGTATTGCTGTCGGACGCGCCATATTGAAAATCACGAATACTTATGTCCATTGACTGTAGCTCATGGACCGTGTTATTCAGACAAAGATGGTAGATATAGCATTAACACTGCATTCAAGACGTTGGGTATCAATCGATAACCAATGGATAATAAGATCTAATTGTTCATGGCCTAGTAGTGATGTAAAGTCACAGTTAATAGATCACGGTATTCTATTTGTTCCTATTGGGTCTAAAGGATCTAAGAACGAAGATATTGAATGGCGTATATCATTCTCTGTCGGTGAAAAAATATTGATATACTCTTTCACTCATACACAATTACTCTGCTATGCTTTGATGAAAATCTTGATCAAAGACGTAGTTAATAGGGACAGTCGCTGTAAAGATTTAATATATTCATTTTATATAAAAAATATAATATTTTGGGTATCAGAAGAAACATTGTTATCATTATGGCGACCCGAAAATTTCATTTCTTATTTCATGAGATGTCTTAGAAGACTCATTTATTGCCTTGAATACGGAATCTGTCTTCATTACTTTATTCCAAAGATTAATATGTTTGAAAATAAAATAGGAGAACAAGAACGACAACTGTTACTTGGACATTTAAATGCATTGTGGAGTTGTAGTTGGCGTAGTATCCTCCGGTCAGAACAATTCTCTACGTTTACAATGCTACGACACCATATATATAATAAGGCCGAAGTACAAGCAGAATATATCAAACGTATATTATGTTCTGTCGCTGTTATTAATGCATCAGAATTTGATATAAAATCATATCATAAAGCAGTTCAATTCATTCGCCAGTCTCGGAGATTACAATCTTTTTATCGTTATTTCATTAGTATGATATGCAATGATGCAGTACAATGTAAACCCATTGATAGTGTGAATAGAAACAAAGACAAATACAAACAATACCGAAGACGTCTCTGTTACCTTACACAGAACATACATCATGACGCTGTGTCTGGTTGGTTAATGTTGGCCTCGTTTTACTACCGGATGAAACAATATAATAAGGCTATTTATATTATATCGTATGCATTATCGAAGTGTACACCAGAAAAGGTATACAAACAAGACAACGTAGCGGAATGGCAGTGCGAATTAATGAAAACAGGAACGGTACAGAGTGTAGGTATAGCAAACATATTAAAACTTGTACGTGTTAGTTTTGTTAGGTTAACACAGTCTACATTGATTCCTGACGAATTAGAATTAGAAGTTGTCAATAACGCCCATATTATACCACCTGTAGTTTACTCACATTTCGTACTATTTCTGTGTCATTTTCACCTTAACAATGTAAACCAGTTCAATAATTCACAGAGTAGTGAACATCGACTAAGGTCACCTATGTCTGAGGAAGGAGAACCTTGGTTTTAATAACAACTGCATGCGTGCGTCAATTTCACAAGAATTACTTGTAAACTATTTCACCGGAAGAAGACAATTTACAAAAGTCAAAGTCGAAAGATGTTTTTTTTCCAGGAAAAATTACATGTGAAGAAACAATGCGAATATTTTTATATTTTATCCACCACGGTTATGTATGAATACATGAAATTATATAGGAATGGTGTAAATAATTTGTTCGACGATACGCAGATGCGAATTAAAATATATCGTCCAAAAACTGAGTAAGCGCAATCCACAATGTCAAAATATTGCTGAAATGGACAAATAAAGGTACTAACAAAATTATCGAACTCAGAGCAACCTTCCAAGGGGAAAGGGAAAACTCATAAGTCAACAAACAGACAACATCAGTCAACAACCGGAAAACTGGGAAAACCGCAATGGCCCTGACTTGGTACAGGAATTTCCAAATAAATTGTGGGTTGAATACGATTTTACGGCGCCAAACCTCCCGCTTCCATTACGGTTAAGCGAAATTCTGGAATAATGACGGTGATTTCCACAAGAGATGCTTCGTTGCCTAGTTCTTGGCGTAAACGAGGTTGGTGTACTCACTACTGAGTAATGTGCACGATAAGTCTTCTCCTTACATTCATTCAAAAGATCCAAAAATCATTGCGACTTGTCTGTTTTCTAAAATTGTTGAAAAACAATAACTAAATAAAACCTGAAGTTTTAAAATGTCCATATTTTCCACTCCACTTTTCCACTGGTAATAACCAACAATTATATTTCATAATGAGCTTTTAATACGACTCAAATTGTAGCCCGTGATCTAATCCATAGTAAAATATTACCAAAAGGTATTTCGGATTCAACTTCTGTGATCCTTGAAAACAGAAGAAAACAAATTTGAAAAATAAGTAAAGGGTGGCCCTTAACTTTTGTCGAAGCGGTCTCTGTTTATTATTTCTTTATTTATGTTATTATAAAAAGCCGTATGTGTCGACGCGTCCCATGTTTTAGCTCTGTTACCATCAACAACACTTGAGTTGTTACATGTTAATGTTCCTGGTATGGATGAAACATTATATATTTATAATGAATATTTCAGCATGGTATACAATCAAGATGATTGTTAACTGTCTACCTGTTTGACGACTTTAAACAACTACAATATGTAGCTGTATTTAAACATAAAGTAGTCTTGTTTCCTGTGGAAATTCCAATTACACATATTTGGCATGTAATATATATTCCTAGATTTAAAATGTCGAGTGATAAATTACAATAAAGTTTCACAACAAATTAATCACAGAATTTGATATAAGTAGAAATTAATATTTCATCATGGTATATAATCAGCATGACAGTTAACTGCTTAACTGCATGGCAACTGAAAAATTAAAATAAAGTTACAGAGCAAAGACTCTACTTACCTGATTAACACCAATATAAAATAAATGATACAGTAATAGACAATGATCCTTGGCTGTTTAAATAATAAAATAAGTTGGGGTATGGTTCTTAATTTGATGAAAATGCCTCAACAATTAAGAGCTGGATCATTGTTTTATTTATAAAAGAGAGTTTTCCTTAATCTCGCTGAGATGTGGCTCCCGGATCTCCGTTGTGCTTTGCCTTGCGTCAAATCTCGTCGCAAGCCCTCATAAATATATTCTGGGAATTTAAAAACTAGATGTATACATAATTATTTGGGTTACTACAACACGAAAATGACAACCAATAGGATAATCAAGTTTCGTTTCCGTTGTGTTAAAAAATGACATACAAATATATTATTGTTGAATAAAAAATCGTAGATATCAAATTTAGTACGCACACAACTTGTTCGGAATAACCTTCATCAGATACGATAAAAGACAATACATTCGAAAGTCACGTAATTTAAAAGTCTATTGGAGCATGAAAACCAAACGGCAGAAACAAGAGGCCAACATCAACAGACAACTGTTTTAATCTAATACCCACCACAACTTTGCACAATTTCAAAGGTAGCCCAGCTAAGGGATTCTATTTTATTTCAATTGTATTACAGCTTGACTGATAATAACAACGGACTATATTTACTGATCACTACAGAAACAATTGTATTATATTTTAGTCATTTACAACGTCTACTTGATTTATATTGTAGACGATATTGAATCACGTGACACAGCTTTATCGTTGTATCGGTACCTGTGTCATCATGTTGTTGGTACAGAGGAAACATTAATGTGTCAAGACTTATGATTCCATGAACATTTTAATAGCAAATAACTCGTGTAGTGTTTACTGACAGTTAAATATTATTTTGTAATGTAAATATTTTATAATTTTAAAGCAAATCTGTGTTGAAACAAATTAATATTATTTTTTGTTAGTATTGTAAATATGCTACTTCCGTTGTTGTTGTTGTTGTTGTTGTCCATATCCATGTTGTTGTCCTTGTAGTCGTTTGTTGTTGTTGTTCTGGTCGTTATAGTTGTCTTTCGTTGTTATGTACGTTCAAAGCAAATTGCATAATGATTGGAAGTGAATTAAGGTGGCATAGCACTACCCATTTCTAAACAAAAGGCCTCAGTGTGCAATATAATGCGTGTTTTGTGGTGCCTGTATTGCTTGTCTGCTTGTAATGACATTTCTCAATAGATTCCTTGCAATGTATGCATTATTTTTTTTAAAGAAATAGGCCAGCAAACGGAAATTTTCAAATTTGAATATTTTATGTTTTAGTCTTTTTCAACTTTCCACACCATTTCAGCTATATCTTCGCGGTTAGTTTTATTGGCAGAGGAAACCGGAATGCCCAGAGAAAACCACCAACATGTCGCAAGTAACTCACAAACTGTATCATATAATGTTGCATCGAGTACACCTCTCCTGAACGTGTTCAAACTCACAACTTTACTGGTGATAAGCACTCATTGCACTGGTAACTGTAAATCCAACTGAAATACGATCATGATCATGACGGCCCGCTGGATTATTGATTTTGTATCACGTACCATGCACAAACTAGATATTTTATTTCGAACTGAGTGTAATAGAGGCATACATTCTGAGAACGGAAAATCCAAATTCCCAGAATTTAAACATTTTTTTTATCCAAAATTATTAATGGACATAACAAATAACTTATTTTATTGTTGAACGGGGACCAAAAGGGGTATTCATTCTTAAATGCATTATCTTGAAAGAAATATCGACTTTTTTTTCTTCCTTGAAAACAATGTTTTCTTCCTTTTAATAGAATGTGCTGAAATCATAGGGTAGTATTACAACAGATTTAAATATTTCTGACGGTTTCCTAAGTAAGCTTCATCGAAAATATCAAAATTCGAACATTTTATTCTTAATCCAATTTAATACATTTTATGTGAATGCTTATCATTGGAGAGTATTATTGATAGGTCGTAGAAACGTAACGAGTCAACATGTCTGGCTCGGTCAAATGCCCCACGAACCCTCGTCGAAGACACTAAAGGGTAAATCAATAACCACATATAAAAGAAAACACAATGTCCAATAGAAAAAGGACAAGCAACGATCTACAAACACCACACAAAGCAAAACAAAACAACAGATCGAGCAAAAGGAAAATCACTAAAAACCGGGGGTGAACTCAGATGCACCGGAAGGATAAGCTGTTCTTGCTCCATTAACGGCACCCGTTGCTACTCTGGTTGCAAATCCGGTAATAAGTCATAACTACGGAGAGAACCGGAATGTGATTACGAAAAATGGAACAAAGACACAGATATTCCGTAATGGATAACAAAGTCATTCCAAATTGCTCAACGTAATATATAAACCGTCACATTCCGTCTTCAACGTTACTGTGACACTATCCACTTATGAATCGGACATGCATTCTAATAAATTATAATGCAAGCCCATTCTCTTCATTGCTACCATTATCTGCATGCTCAAGATTTTGATTGACAACTTATTTGTCATGCTTTATGAACGTCTTTTGCAACTGACATTCGCCATACCTAAGCGTTTATTTGTTTGAATGTGTTGAACACCACGGTCGGTTTTATTGGTGTAGAAAACCACAGACCTGTCGCAAGTCACTGAAAAACTTTATCACATAAACCATAATGAATAATAAGGCAATTTGCTAAAAAAAAANAAAAAAAAAAAAAAAAAAAAAACAACATCACATTACATTGTAAATTAACGTAGATTGCTTCATTTTGTGAGAAATAAAGACAATAGTAATGCAGTGTCTTAAAATCCAAAGTTTATGTATATGAGACTTAGAAACTGTGATAAAGGAGAGGTTTACAGAGCATGTCTGTAATTTTGTGCCGAATATACATCAACTTTATATTTTAAGACACTGCACAGTTAATGTGATGCGTTCTCTCAGCAAGAGGTGAAGTGGATATAAAACTAGTTTCCTAAAGTTCAACAGGTAACATTTGACAGGGGAACCAGTAAAGCTATAGTTCGCTCAGTAACATTATAGGTCAAAATTAATTCAGTCAATGCAATGGTTGATTGATTGATTTATTCTTGTGTTTAACGCCACATTCAGCAACATTTCAGCTATATCATGGTGATAAGGTTTAGTGGTGGAAGAAGCCGGAATACCCGGAGAGAACCACCGACCATGTAAAAGCAACTGGTAAACTTTTTCACTTCCGGCTGCGAGTCGAGTTATAATTTACAAAGCCGGATTCGAGCTCATGCCGTATTGATGAAAGGCTTGTACATTTATATGAGTTGCTAGATAATCCAACTACCTAACTCATTGAGCCACCCGGGCCCTCAATGCAATTGCACTGCACTTCTAGAATAAGTGCAAAAAGAAAACAAAGATATACAAAACACTACACGTATAATAAAAGACAGAGCAACAAGAGTCCTTCCAAATTACAGGCAGTATACTGAGATGCTTCTGAATGGTAAGCAGTTGTTCCTCCACAATTGGCATCCGTCGTGTTAATCTTGTTACAAACCTGTTGATAAGTCATGACTGAAGAAAAGACCGAATTGTAATCACGACAAACGAAATAAACACGTAGATGTCAAGACCAATCACATAAACAGAGTAGTGAACATCAGCAAAGGTCACATATGTCTGAGGAAGGAGAACATGGACTAAGGTCACCCATGTCTGAGGAAGGAGAACATCGACTAAGGTCACCTATGTCTGAGGGAGGAGAACATCGACTAAGGTCACCTATGTCTGAGGAAGGAGAACATCGACTAAGGT
>MJUT01023511.1:37136-52998 GCA_002080005.1 Gigantidas platifrons
AACTTGACCTAGATATTCATAAGATACACTTACATACCAAACCTAGCTTCAATCTGACTTTTCATTCACAAGTTATCATCTGGAAACCAAAAAGCACACGGACGGACGGACAGACGGACGGAAGGACGAACGACACCCATTTCTATAGTCCCCTTCGACGAAGCGTCGGGGAACAATAAAGATTGTTGTCTAGAAAAAAGGAAACAATAACCCAAAGTAGAACAAAATTTGATATAATTGATCTGATGCAAATTATGGATCAATTTATACCAGTATTCTCCACAACACTGGTATAACTGTAAAGTTTTTCAAAATAACTGTATATAGACTATTGGATACAACCATACTGGTTTATTTTTACCTTTTATCCGAAATTTTTAATTATTCTATATTGTGGGTGTAAATAAGATGCATATTTTGCAACTCTAATATAAATGCAAGTTGTATACTTGGTGGTCCAAACCTGGACATCAATTCAAAAGGAAGTAGAAGAAGTAATGAATGTCTATTTACGCATGTGTGTTATTACTACAGGTAATGTATAAAACTAGTTGTTGCTAAATATTGTCTTTGTTTCAGTTTAAGTAGACAGGTTTTTATNTCAGATTAAACTTAAGTGGTTTTATTGTGTTTGATAATAAAATATTGTAAATGGCATATTTAGATTTTGTTAATTTTGGTTTGTTTCAAGTATATATATAACAAAGGGAAATAACTCATTTTTTATATCAACTTACGAAGTTGAAAAAATACGATGTCAAACTTTTGTTTTCCTTTGCCATTTTCTTTCAAATGTCTTTCCCGGGAAGGCATTGTACTTATAATTTCAAATATTGATATTTTCGTTCATTAAAGCGTTTCTGAGATTGCGACTTTAATTTTGTCAATGTCCTTGAACTTCATCAAAGCATGGAGAAATGATACAATTTTTTTTCTTCAACAAAATAGCCGGCGGTCTTTCTCTAAATAAACGGCGAAAATCGCCGGCTACCGGATTCTATTGAAAGCCCTGAATAAGCTTTCTCCTCTCACCATCAGGCACATGTGTACCCAGTTTCATTTAGATCATACATTTTGTTCTTAAGATATCGTGTGGAAACGAAAAAAGTATCAAATTTTTGTTCTATTTTTAGAAGCTGTGACCTTGACCTTTGCTCTACAAACCTCATTATCAATAGGCTTTCTCCTCTCACCATCAGGCACATGTGTACCCAGTTTCATTTAGATCATACATTTTGTTCTTAAGATATCGTGCAGAAACGAAATATTTATCAAATTTTTGTTCTATTTTTAGAAGTTGTGACCTTGACCTCTGACCTACAAACCTCAATAGGCTTCCTCATCTCACCGTGAGGCATGTGTGTACCAAGATTCATTTAAATCCGACATTTCGTTCTTAAGATATCGTGCGGAAATGAAAAAAGTATCAAATTTTTGTTCTATTTTTAGAAGTTGTGACCTTGACCTTTGTCTTTACAAACCTCATTATCAATAGGCTTCCTCCTCTCCCCATTAGACATATGTGTACCAAGTTTCATTTAGATCCTACATTTTGTTCTTAAGATATCGTGCGGAAACGATTGTGCCGCCCAGACGCCATTCATCATATCATAAGCCGAGTTCGACTTCGTCGCAACTCGGCTAATTAAATGAAAACATTCTAAAATCCATCTGCCCAAATATTACCTGTAATTCTAAAAGTGGGCATTCAGAGAACACACTGTTAAACTTACAAAAGTCTTCAAACATCTATTGGGCTAAATTTATAGAGATTTTATAGAGTAGATTCAGACATCACCTGGTATATCCTTAAACAGTATAGTTGCCTCTGTCAAAAAGTTGAGTTTGTCTCCTGGATCTACATCAGAACATGATGCAATCATGTCCAAGAATGACGTGTATGCCTCGGAAATTTTCTTCATCTGTTTTAATTCCTGACCTTTTCTCCAGTAACCCTAACAAAATATGTCATTCTGAATTTAGTTTTCTAGATCTAAACATTGAAGTTCTAGGTTTAGGTTGATGGTGTTCAATGCCACTTTCAAAAATATTTCAGTTATATTGTGGCAGTCAGTTTTACTGGTGTAGGAGACCGGAGTACCAAGAGAAAACCATCAACCTGTTGCAAGTCTGACAAACTTTATCACATAATGTTGTATTGAGTACACCTCACCATGAACAGGGTTCAAACTCACAACTTTAGTGGTGATAGGCAACAATTGCACAGGTAGTTGTAAATCCAACTACCATACGATTACGACCACCACAGCCCCCATTGAAGTTCTATCATTAAAATAAAACCTGAGGCTGCAATAATTGTGTTTATCCCATGAGTGCATTGAACATAATCTAATATTCTGTATTTATCAACAATATTTATGTGGCAAGGTAAAATTCACCATGGAATCCACTTCCTCCTCTCCCGTAAAATATAAATGGTATCTTTCCCTAGCGGTTAAACTTGAATTAGGGGTCACCTATTGTAAACGGCAAGTTTAAAACCCCCCTTTCCGGAATAACATGTTATTTTAACTTAATTAAGCGGTCACCTCACTAACACAGTCAATGGTTGCTCAAAGTTTATCCATCGTATCAGTTTATCAGTCCTTAGCAGTAGCAGTAATACATGAATTATTGAAGACCGCAACTGAAAATCCAGATTGACAGATCTTAAATAAGTGCTCGATTATTTGGTGCGGTCATTTTTACCTTTGTTCCAAAGGTGACAGTTGAGTACAATTTGACTATATGTTGATTCATGGAAAACGGTTTGAATTATATCTATCACCTGTTGTCTGCAAAAAAAATCTTAAACTGTCTGGGTTTGCTGTAAGGCGCACTGTAAAAACTTTTTAAAATAAACATTGTCGATGATTTACTGTAGGACAGCAGTTTTCTCCAGGTATTTTGTTGTCATTCACAAATGTAATGACGGCCAGAATATACTTGAAATAGTTTTGAATGTGGCTGTTGAAGGTGGCATCATACACACAAATTTCAAATATGGTAAAATAAAACTTTTGAAGGCATAACCATTATACTATGAACAGTATTTCAAATTTATAAATCAAATACTGATGTACAATGTAATTGGATAAGAAAACTGTGGAAACGTAGAATAGCAATAAAATCACTGTTCCTTTACTTTAATTTGTGTCCAAGTGTAAAGTCAGATAGTCTCTCATGTTCATTTATATCCATATCCTTACTTACTAATTTGATGTATGATATATACCTTGTACCACGTACTATCACTTCTGACCGATTCCTCTGCATCTTTTAAAGCTTCCCTGTGCAAACCCATCATATTGTATACATTTGATCTGTTGCTAAGCAACTTAGCTGCTTCCCTTTTCATGGCAGAGTTATCTCCACAAATTTCCAATCCTTTAGTATACATCTGTATGGCCTGTCCATTATTATTCTGCTTCAATGCATTGTTACCTTCGTTTTTAAGATTCACAACCGTCTTCCGAATATCTTCATCTATAAAATAAATTATATAAGGTAACTTACCACATCTTTAAAATCTAAAGACTATTTGGGTCATCTATATAGCTATCTACAATATATATTATAACGAGTGAGTGTCAGAGCAATTTTTCAGCGACATAATGGCAAGAACAAGTTGCATTTCGATAAGATGTTGTCTGATTTGTACTAAACCAACACGCTTAGTTGGATTTTTACTGCGTTAGCTCACTCAAACAACAGTTTGCTGGTGCCAACTAATCTTTGCTCATACTTCTTAATGCTGCATGCTTAACGGAGAAGTAGTAAATACAAATTTTACCATCTTTGGTTTGACCCAACCATGGCTTGAGCCCATGACCTACCACACTCAAGGAAAGCATGCTAACCATTTTATCGTCAATGCAGTCTCTATATATAATAAAGAAATCTCGTGACAATTTTACAAGAAAAGCGTTTTTGCAGCATAGATACAGAATACTTTTATTCATATGCTGCTTGAAAGAGACAAACATTCGGCCGACTATAAAGATAGTATTGTAATGTTACTCCACACATGATAAAAAAAATGATATCATACTCTCCAAAAGCCTGTAATGACCAAACAATTAATCTAAAGAAATTCTACTTTAAATAATACTTGGAACCCAACTTGAAAGACCACCCTTTCTGTATACATACAGTCCTCGAAATGAAAATGTGAATATACAGACAGGTTCAAATCAAATTCTTGAATTTATTTTTAAATAGTTCTAAATAAAAATAGAAAAATGTACCGGTACTAACACAGTTTTGCTGGTCTTGGGCAGAGGACCGGTGCTTATCGTAAGGACTGTACATAATGTAAATTATGAAGAATTGTGACATTTTGAAGTGGTTTCACAGAATTACTATCTCTGAAGTTAGGTACAATGTTAATCGACCATTCCAGCCTAGCTTTGATTTCTTATTGGCATAGTTGTTTCAGAATATAGACTTCCAATTTTTTTTTTTTTTACAAATTAAATGAGAGATGACCAATGTCTTAAAAACTGAGAACAGTCAAATCTGTCCATGCAGTCACCTGTATTAAAGGTCATCTTTTTCTTGTCCTGTCATAGAAAATTTGATATGAATTGAACCCCTTTTATGAGGTCACCTGTCTTATAAGGCCACTTTTTCATTGTCCCAAAGTTGACCTCTTAATACAGGTTTGACTGTACTTAATCAAAATACATTTGTACCTGTATTGGATTTGGCTCTTTGTAGAATAAGAAAACCTTGGTCCGTTGACTTCAAGTAGTCAATAGGTAGCTTATTTGACATGTCCTTCAGAAAAGGTGTACATCCACTGTTCACTAGAAGTCTGAGAATCGTTTCTCCCAATGTTCCATTGGATTTCCCAGACTTGACAACCACATGGATGGCAGTATCTCCATTTATATCAAGCATGTCTTTCTTCTCAGTGCTATCAATGTACGTTGACAGTAGGAATTTCAGAAGATCTATACACCCTTAAAAAAATGAAATAAAAATTTTTTTTAAGACTCACAATTGCAATAGGTATTACTCAATAGACATAGGCTGCATAGTTGCGCATATATGAGAAAAAAAGAAACAAAAACCCAATAGACATAGATAAACAGCATACTGTTTACGTTAATACATTTACTTGTACCCAATAAAACAGGTAATCTAATCATACATTATTTCATCTGTCTTCAAAGACCAATTTTGACTGGTCGAAGGGGTGGTCCCTACAGACATGTCCTGTTGTATATGTATTTAAAAACTTATTATCAATCAAAAGACCATTTGACCAGTCATAGTGAGTATTATCATACAGAAGAAATCAGAAATGTTTGTCCTTTTTTTAAAACCAATTACTGAAAATAATATGAAGATGTGATAGTACATTGTATATACATCAATGAAACTTATTACAGTAATATAGAAATTAGCTGTTACCTGTCTCTAGAGCCGATTGTACTCCGATATGTATAGCAGCTTTCCCCAAGGTGAACTCCATTTGTTGAAATGAGGCCCCTTTCTTTAATAAAGCAATAGCTAAATGCTTGCCCCAATTAATCTGTTGATGTAACGAGATCTCTCTGAGGAGGTTACCCACAGAGACAAAAGAAAAATCCAGATCACAGAAAGTTGCAGCAAGTTCCACGTCATCCCCTGAGTATTCCCCAGTTACTAAGTAACTAACACCTTCCCAGACTTTGTTACTGATCAACCTCTGGATTATTTTAGCTTTCGTTGATTTTTCTATAATAGGCACTTTTAGGAGTGGAGTGCTTGAACCCCCTGAAAAGAACAAATATTCATATATATGCCCAAATAATTTATACATGTTTTCCATAATTATCATCCAAAAAGGTTGAAAAATATTGTGATTTAATAAAAGGGTTAAGCCGTGCACAACACGATACACCCGCAGCAAGTCACCAATGACTTCCTAATGTACCATGGGGCCGTAGTGGCCATGATTGCATGGTAGTTGGATTTACAACTACATATGCAATCAGTGCCTATCATCACTGATCTTATGAGTTCGAATATCAATCAGGGTGCTGCAACTTGCGACAGGAAAGTGGTTTTCTCCGGGTCCTCCAGTTTCACTCCGCAAAAAAAACTGACTGCCACGATATAACTGAAATATTGTTGAAAGTGGCGTTAAACACCATCAGTCTTCCTGCAATCAAGTTTGGGTTAGATTACGTCTTCTGAAAAGACTTTTAAAAACACTATTTGTGTTGAGGTGAAGACCATCTTCTATTTTTTTCAAACACTTTTGGCTAGTTGCTTCAAAATTGTACTCGCCAAATTAGAATTGCACTTGCCAAGTTTGGCCAGTGCGTAGATATTTCTACTCGCCAATGATCCAATGCTAATATTTTACATGAGAAATAATAACAAAGATTTATAGCATCTTTATTCATTCTGCATACAAATCAGTTACTTTTTCAATTAACATCATAACTGATGAACTCGATTGCAGTACGTATTTAATATTCAATCATGTCTCCGAAATAACTGTTTAGAACATCGAAATTAATTGCTACAAAATCCGACCCCGACTCGAAAATTACGATTTTTAAAACATTTACCTTTTTACCCAATTTTATTTGCTACCATCAAGTTTTACTCTACCGAATCGGTATTTAAGATAATCTGAATCGCTTGCATTGAACTTTGGGAGGTATATATTAATTTTATTTGATCCCGGTTCGGAAAAGGACGCCATCTTTTAGCGTTTTCTATATATCAATAAAAGAAATCACTATGGCGGACTTGAAACATTCGCTATTCCTATCAACGATTTTGAAGGATTTCTTCACATCTTTTATTGTTGAATCAAAAATTTTACGGAATCATTGACTGAGAAACTACTTCATCAGGCTGGTTGATAGGGGCGAGTGCAAAATAATCAGAACTCGCCTCACGATGTTCGGTCGCCAGATTGTCGAGTTCTTACACAAACGTACTCGCCGAATTTGTTCTCTTCTCGCTTTTGGCGAGTTGGCGAGCGGTAGTTTCTTTCACTGCATCTTGGATTCCACACTGGAATCAAAACAGGATTCTGATTGGATGATCATTGCTGAGTTTAATTCAATCTGTCCTGTGGTTTCAACTGAAAACATTTTTTTCTAACAAAAATTTAGCCAATCAGAAATAAGAATTGCCACTCACAGCCATGTTTTTGTTTGGTCAGATAAATGTAAACTGATGACAAAAACTTGTAGTCTTTAACCAGGTTATCTAAAGAAAGCTTTCTAGGACTGAAAATTTGTTAAAATGAAAAAAAAAATGGCTAATCACAAGAAAGCCTAGAAAATAACCTTTTTGTAAGATAGTTTGTTCACATGTTTTGTATAGCTGATGCCTTTTATCTCTCAAAAACATAGAAGAAAATAAAATTGGCTATGATCAAATGTTAGTTGAATTTGCATCTTCCCATCCAATCAGTGCCTATCACCACTGTGCCCATGTTGTTGTTGGATTTTTATCAATCTTTGTCATCAGTACATATCACCACTGAAGTTATGAAATTGATAACTGCCTATCGGAAGGTGTGATAATGTTAGTCAGTGACTTGCAACAGGTCGATGGTTTCTGTGGAAACCCCAGCAATAAAATTGACCAGTACGATATAAATAAAATATTGTCGAATGAGGAGTTACAAATCCCCATATCCCTGAAATACATGTTTCTTTTGTTTTCAAAATTTGCAATTCATATTTTAATTCAACACATAGCCATGTCTTTATATAGTGAAGGAGCAATCATGGTTAAGATCATGTTGTAGTTGGATTTATAACTACCTACAAGCAATCAGTGCCTATCATCACTAAAGTTGTGAGTTCTAATCCCACTCATCAGGTGAGGTGTACTTAATACAACATCATGTGATAAAGTTTGTCAGTGACTTATGGCATTTTAAGATTTCCACTATGAAAATGTGATGTTCTACAGTACACGTTTAAGCTCTGAAATGAATATCATGGCCTTAGATATTTATTCAAGTCTAAAAATTTGTTCAATAACACATTTGCTATGAAATTTTAAGAAAAATCTGACACTCTACTCTATATTTCAAATCCAACCTCTGTAAATTTTGAAAATCAAATTATTCTATACACAACCATAAGTTATTAAACTTTGTAATGTGGTGTGACACTATTCATAAGATTATTTCAGCTGTACTTTGGGAAATAAAATTCCATATACCTAATAAAATCAAAATGATAAAAATGCCCATTAACAGAAGTAAAGAGTACCACTCAACTGCAGCCTAGGGAGTTTTTCACTCTCATTTTGGGCATGAGTTATGCTCATTTTTGAAGATGCTTCTGTGACTGTGAAATATAGAACAGCAATAAAAGTGCTATTCCTTTCCTTTAATGTGCATCTAAGTGTAATGTTGGATAGTCTCTCATATTCATTTACATCTGTATCCTTTCTTACCGATTGTCCAACATAAAATATAATTTTACCTCTAATTTGGCAGAGCAGTGTTACCATCTCAGTGTATAAACTTATTTGATCATCCATCGGAGCAGAATAAGTAACACAAGCTTCTAATCCATCCTGTAATATGACAACAGCCTCATTTAATTGCCCTGTCTCCTTGATAGCTTGGGAAGCTCTCCAAAAACCCTAAAATTAAAATATACAGCAAAACTTGTCTAAACAGAACCATAAATAAAACGGAATCCAGTATAAACTGATTTTTTAAATTTAAAAAGTCCCATTGCATGCTAACCATTACACCACCGGTGTGGTTGCATCAAATTGATATTAAACATAATCCACAAAAGATGAAAATTTCAGTTGTTCTGTATTAACTATGATTGGTTATACAAGTGAATGAGCGATTGTTGTTTATCGGCAAATGAACAATTTTTCAGCTATTTAGGGGAAGAACAAGTTACATTCAATGAAATGATGATGTTCGCTTTGTACTAGACCAACACGCTTATTTGGAGGCTTATAGTGTAGCTGACTGAATCAACAGTCTGGGTAGACATGTCGCTCCACTCAGATACATTATCCCAATTCCCAGCCAACCAATCTTTGCTCTCACTCCTTAAAGCTGTGTGCTTAGCAGAGAAGCAGCAAATACCAATTTTATAGTACAGTTGACTCTCATTGTCTCGAATTCGGTTGACTCGAATTTTTATCGAAGTCCTGAACTTCGTTGTGTATAAATATATGTAATTTGACTCCTGTTGAGTCGAATTCGGATGAGTCGAAATTTCGCTTGTCTCGAATAAAAGTTTTGGGCCCGAGATGTAGAAAGCCATATTATTTACATTCGTTAAGTCGAATTTACCTGTCAAAACATGTGTATTACCTTGGGATTAAAATCGGATCACAGGTGAAACATCCGGTAATTGGCTTTGACATTTTTACCTTAGGCTATTTCACATGTTTATTTCACAATCTGTCAAATTAATTAGTGGTAATATTTGAATTGGCTTCGTATTATGACACAAGTTAGATGTGTACAATCAAAAATTATCGATTCATAATATTATAAGTGCGCTTGTGTCGGCATACATCAATGATTATGAAAAGTACACAACGGAAGCGTTTTATCTATTGTCGGAAATTAATTTTGATTAAAGAAGATGTATAATTTCTCACTTTTGAGAGATTTGAAAAAAAATGTTACTCCTAATTAACAGTTGTAATAAAAGGGGAAATTTTTTACATAAAAACACACAATTTATTGTAAATATTGCACAAAGAAAAATACGTCATGATGGGTGAAGTTTGATGACAATGCAACAGCTGAAAAACATAATCATACACACAAAAAAGATATCTAGAAGTTATCAGTTGTTCCACAAGATTCAAAGAATTTAACAGAGAAAAAAAAACAGCAACACAAACATCGAATAAGTTTTAAATCGTTCCAAGAATCGGGACATGCGATGCTGGTGTTAGCTATTCAAAATTTCGCTCGAGTTGTCTCCCTTTCGTCATTAAACAAACTACACTTCCGGTTTTCGTAGGTCCTCTTGAGTCGAACTACGGTTGACTCGAATTTTTTCTATGGTCCCATCGAATTCGAGATAACGAGAGTCAACTGTATATGGTTTGACCTGATCAGGCCTTGAATCCACAATCTACATCACTAGAGGAGAAAACACTTACCATTACATCACTGATGCAGTTTAGTTAAAAACAGACGTACATTATAGGAAGTCTGAATCATTTTACTCAGTAATTTAAACAGTACAGAAATCCAAATAACATTTTAGCATGACAACAATCTCAGTAAGAAATGAGAGATTTGTTTTGCAATTTTCAGTTTACCTTGATCCAGTATGGGAATTCTTGAATACTATTACAGGCATCATCAAAAGCCTCTTTACATTTTCTCATTTTAAGAAGTACCATTGATCTGTTACACCGTATTTTTGGTATTTCGTCATAGGTCACTTTACTAGTATAAGCGACATTTAATGCTTGACTATATTCATGGAAAGCTTCTGGATAATTCTGATTTTGTAAATGTATTTCTGCTGAGGACTTAAGTTTATGCACTATCATACTAGCTTGAACTGAAAATTGAAATGGATAAAAAAGCAAATATTATTAAAAATGATTAATCTCAATTTAAAAATGAAATAGTTTTAATACATGCAATACATATCTTTAACAAAAAACAATTATTGGTATTTTGGAAAACACTTGCCTTGCCCCATCATATTAACTATGAGTGGAGGCTTGGGCCAATAAAACTAGTTAACTCTGCCACTTTTTATTGAAGTGCCTGTACCACGACAGGAGAGTTATCGGTCATGTATACATTGTATGTGCAATAGAGGTATCGGTTTTAGTAGTTTTTGCAATTTTACGACTAAATTTTTTTTCTTTTTCTTTTAATTTCGCCGCATGGTAGATCTGAGGAAACCCCATTACAAATCAGATGTGAATTCCCTTATTTTATGAATACATTGTATACAATGATATTATAAATATGGTTATGACATTTTTCGGACAATCAAAGCAGCTTAGTAACATTTTAATATTCCTGTAATCACCATTTGCATTGGCTGGTTCGTAGAGTCACTCGCATGTGACCATAATGTGGCTTCATAAGATCTCCTATGCTGCAACATATCAGTGAAGGGAAGTAAGTGAGATATATGACGTTAATCAGATAAATCTGACTGCCAAGATATAACTGAAATAATGTTGACAGTGGTGTTAAACACCATAACCCTAACACTGGAAACATTTTAGTCAGTACATACAATAAGTATTATACTTACCATCATGAGCCGGACCAGGAGATCCTGGAAAAAAAGCCATGACTTCGTTTGTTCTATGCTTCTCTACATTCCATTAATTTTACTCTGCTGAAAAAAATATCAAAAATTGCATACATATTTACATCTTAGTATATTTCAATATAAATCTGTTCAATCATTATATATATATAATAATTGTCTAAAGGTCATGTGACTATAAATGGTCCAAGATAAAACATTCATATACAGTGAGGTATAATAATACTATTTAAGATTTGACAGTGGAGTGTTCCTGATGTTGTGGTTGCTTATATTGTTGACAGCTGAAATAGATGCTCAAAATAAAAAAAATAAAAAATAAAAAAAAGTAGTTAATTAAGTACGCAGAGTTGTTCAAAACATTGATACGAAATATTATAAGTTATTTACGTTCCTATCCATAGATATGATGGAAATTTGAACACCCTGAAGTATCAAAGTACATTCATATCTACGGATAGGAACGTAAATACTAATTCATCTCCGGTTATAGACAAAAATAAGACACTTTGGACCACGGCAGGCAACGTAAAAGTGACGTTTTCTTTGTTTTTGTAAAGAATAAGTAAAAAATATGAAGGTTTCAAGTATTTTAACCTGTTGTAGGGTACTACCTTTGGTAAAACCCTACAATTGATCATATTAACAGCTTTATATTCAATATATGACCAAAATCAACTAAATTTAATTTTGGCACACAATGTCACGAGCTTTCACATTATATACATGTATATACCAATCTTGAAAATCATAACTACTTTTGATTGGTTAAATGGCTAGTTACACCTGGACGTGTCGTATGGCTTAGCAACACCCGGAAATATGGATTTTTTATGCCCTGGGTAATAACCAATAAAAAGTTGTTATAATTTTCAAGCCGGGGATAATGCCTGTTGACAGATCCCAAATTGGTGACAATCAAACTGTCCAAAATGGTGCTTCATTCCTTTTTCATTTCGTTCACAATGTTCATGAATCTTCCCTGTCTTTTTTTTAATTTCCTGGTTTATTTTTAAATTTCATTTTGAACGAGCTTCATGATATATATTGTTAAATTTACAGACTCTTGTACATTTGGTATTAACTAACTACCTGTGACGTGGGACATTCCCAGGTATCAACAAGAACATATCACACTTTTTAATTACTGTTATATTTCGCTTCCTTTACAATATTACCTGAAGTGTGATGATCTGTCAGAAAAAATAATAGATATGAAACTAAAAGTTTATTTCTTGGACTTTTTTTTATCAGGGATGATATTGAAATTTGGTCTCAGTCGACTTCTAAGAAATCTACTTTCACTTTCGATGTGTTTACAATGAAGACATGCTAATGTAATAATTCCAACATACTTCGTTAAATATCATGGTAATGTAACATATAAAATTATTGTCAATTAGCAACTAAACAAATCTTTCAGTTCGGGAGTATATAATTATCACAGGTCTACCGACACTGTCACCTGACCCACAAATTTCACAATTGCAGATGTGTCGTGCATTTGACGTGTGATTTGTGACTTTATGTTTGTTTCTTCCTATTCAATGCAACAACAGAATTGTAATGTTATGCTCATAGTTACACACCTGTCTGATTTTTATAATGTATGTAGTTTCTAGTGCATGTAACGCAGTCTTCATCATCTGCACATGTTTTCCCGCCATACTGCCAAATACTTTTTTGCGTACAATGGATTACTTCCCTTTTTATACAGAGTGAAAACGACAAGCTAAGCCAATCATAATTTGTAGCAATTTATAAACAACAGATATAATTTTAATCCTGTTGGGACATATCAAAAGTAAAAAGAGTAGTTAAATAAGTACACATAGTTGTTGAGAAACATTGCCAGTTTAATTAATACTACGAAATAATCAGTGATTGGGATTACCACGCACCCCACGCCATACCTGACAAAATGGTGCATTTCCACATAAAAACTCTGCATCATACGAGCGCATTCATTTTCTGATGAAGTCAGACGCACATACAGCCAAACCGTTCTGTCAAGACTGCACGGACATGTCTTTTCCTTTAGTTTAACTCTGAGAACGAACGTAAACAAATCCGTGTTGATGCCAAAGTCGTTTTTCATTTGAGGGTCACTAAAGAGTGGGGAGGGTAAAAACTAGTATTCAAACCTTGAATTATTCTCAGTCACAGCGACGTTTTAAAATATATGTTTGTGGCTTAAGTATTTACAAGCATCAAAAAGACCTAACAAAAAGATTAAAACTGTAATTTTTAGCAGGATTTTTAAAACTGAAAGTGAAAATGCCCCCAAAGAAAATTCTTAAATCAGGGTTATGACAATTAAAACTAAATTTTATAAAGACAAACTACTGAGAGTAAAATTGTGGGATAAAGTTAATTATGATGAAGCTTTGGACAGATACCATAAACTAAAAAATAGAAAAGGAAAACAAAATTGACAATTGTTGCAAATACTGTATTACAACTTAGTATTAAAGTTTGTTAAACGTTTTTATTCTACATTATTTTTCACACTGGATTTTGGCGCTTAGATCTGTCATTATGGCACATTCATTTAAAAAATGTCCAATTGACAGGGAAGGAAAGGGGGTCATAGTCCCATTGAAATTTTTTTAATCCCAATCACTGAATAATGCCTGTTGACAGCTCCCAAATCGGCGACAATACAAAAACAGTCAAACTTCCCAAAATGGCGTTTCATTCCTTATTTCGCTCACTACATTCGTGAATCTTCCATGTTTTTGTTTTTAACTATATTCAGGATATATATTGATAAAATTACAGATTACAATATGTATGTGATGTGATATTTATTAAATACCCAAGGGAAATTCCCTGGTATCAACAATAACACATCACACATTTTTAATTACCATTATATTTCGCTTCCTTTACAATATTACCTGTGTGCTGGTCTGTCAGAAAAAAATGATAGATGTGAAAATAAAAGTTCGTTTCTTGGACTTGTTTTTATCAGGAGAGATATTTGAAATTTGGCCTCTATCGACTTCTTAGAAATCTACTTTCACTTTCGATGTGTTTACAATGAAGACACGCTCAAGTAAACATTTTCAACATATTTCGTTAAATATAGTGGTAATGTGAAATATAAAATTATTGTCAACTAGTAACTAAACACATCTTGCAGTTCGGGAGTAATTATATTTACAGGTCTACAGACACTGAGACAGTGACCCACAAATTGCACAATTTTGCAGACGACGTGTCGTGCATTTGACGAGTCATTTGTGACTTTAAATTTGTCCTTCCTATTCAATGGAATATCAGAATCCGAACGTAGCTCTTATAGTTACACACCTGCCTTATTTTTATAATGTATTTCTAGTGCATGTAACCCAGTCTTCGTCATCTGCACGTGTTTTCCCGCCATACTGCCAAATATTTTTTTGCGTGCAATGGATTACTTCCCTTTATATACAGAGTGAAAACGACGGTAGCTAGTCGTTTCGTACCATGTCCATTTCGTACCATGTGAAAACCCATTTCGTACCATGACCGTTTCGTACCATATGGGATTTCCCATGTAAAAATGTTTGTTACTTATTTGTTTTTTTCATTACCATTTCGTACCATATGGGATTTTCAGTGTAAAATAATTTGTATTTTTTGTCATGACCATTTCGTACCATATGGGATTTTCAATGTAAATATTTTTTGCTACTTGATTTTTTTAATTTCATTACCATTTCGTACCATATGGGATTTTCAGTGTAAAATAATTTGTATTTTTTGTNTTTTATTTCATTACTTTCTTTGTGTTGTCTCCAAATAATGATTACAATTAGTGTGAATGATTGTAAATGTTGATGTATGAATGATCTTCATGTTATTGATTAATATGCCCATTATGGGCCCTATGATTAGGAAATAAAAAATTCTTATTCTTATTCTATATGGGATTTTCAATGTAAAATTTGTTGTTACTTAATTTTTTTATTTCATGACCATTTCGTACCATATGGGATTTTCAGTGTAAAATAATTTGTATTTTTTGTTACTTATTTGTTTTTTTCATGACCATTTCGTACCATATGGGATTTTCAATGTAAATATTTTTTGTTACTTAATTTTTTTTTATTTCATTACTTTCTTTGTGTTGTCTCCAAATAATGATTACAATTAGTGTGAATGATTGTAAATGTTGATGTATGAATGATCTTCATGTTATTGATTAATATGCCCATTATGGGCCCTATGATTAGGAAATAAAAAATTCTTATTCTTATTCTATATGGGATTTTCAATGTAAAATTTGTTGTTACTTAATTTTTTTATTTCATGACCATTTCGTACCATATGGGATTTTCAGTGTAAAATAATTTGTATTTTTTGTTACTTATTTGTTTTTTTCATGACCATTTCGTACCATATGGGATTTTCAATGTAAATATTTTTTGTTACTTAATTTTTTTTTATTTCATTACTTTCTTTGTGTTGTCTCCAAATAATGATTACAATTAGTGTGAATGATTGTAAATGTTGATGTATGAATGATCTTCATGTTATTGATTAATATGCCCATTATGGGCCCTATGATTAGGAAATAAAAAATTCTTATTCTTATTCTATATGGGATTTTCAAT
>MJUT01023511.1:79828-105272 GCA_002080005.1 Gigantidas platifrons
AGTTCGAAACCCGCTCATGGCGAGGTGAACTCGATGCAACTTTATGTGATAATATAAAATTTGTAAGTGACTTGTGGCAGGTGGGCGATTTTCTCAGGTTTCCTATACCAATAAAACTGGCCGCCACGAAATAACTTTTTTTAGTTTTAGTTTCAACAAGTTTATTCAACAATACTCACACAAAGTGTGTAACATGAGGACATATATACAACATATAGCATAAAATACATGACAGAGTGAACAGAGTATGATAATACAACTAAAGATTAAATATTTTTGAAAGTGGTCTTAAACACCATATAACTCTAACACTCATCTCAATAATAAGTTGATTTTTTTATAATTGATTTCATTAATTTAATTTACTTAATATATAAAACATTTGAATTTTTTTTTAAATTGACATATATTGTATTTTGATCCTTTAGATGTCTATGCATCATTTAGATACAGATCACACTATATACCTTGCTAATATAAACAATTTGAAGTGGTGTATAAACACAAAGCCTACTTATTGTTTGACACTTGTGGGATAGAAAAATGTCGTTTAAAAATATTATTGTAACATACATACCCATTTTTCCTTTGGTGTTTTTATGCAGTAATCAACTTAAAAATAGTGAACTTTTACAAACCGTGGTCTAACATGAAGATCTTGATGTTATTCCATGATTTTGACGTCATAGAGCTGTTATTCCATGATTTTGACGTCATAGGATCTGTTATTCCATGATTTTGACGTCATAGATCTGTCAGTCATGTTATTTCTGTTACAAACCATAAATATATACCATGGATCTTACTCATGAACTTATTTAAACCAACTCATCCTTCGGATTCGTTGGTTAAGTTAATTCGTAAGATCCATGGTATATATAATACATATTTTTTAAATATGTACAAAACGATCTAGAACATCAATATAAACTAGATTTTTCATTTAAAAGGAAGAACAAAACTAAAATGTACTTTAAAAAAAAATTGTCATTTTTCTTTTGGCCATTGTCTGTTTTTTTTCCAGATTAACGACATTTGATTACTTGTTTCGTATATATTCAAACGCGTTTTTCAAATACTCCACGATTTCAACTGGATAGTAGAAGGAGTCTATTATTTTACAACACCAGCTTTAAAATGAACAAAACAAAACAGTTTGTTTTTTTTAAATATAAATAGCTTATTCAACTTTATAGTAGGGTGGCGAGAACAAGAAATTTGAATTTTTAATGCACCCACCTAACACACGGCTGAATTATATATCAATCGAAAGGGTAAAGCGTATACGTTCCGAAAACACCTGTCGTCAAAATATAATATGGTGCAAATTTTGTCAAATGGGGGTCAAAGGTTAGAATTGCAGATTTTGTTATTGTTGACAGGGGAGCGGCAAAGATCATTTGTTTAAGTCAAAGCATGGAACATTATTAATTTTGCACGATATTACCAATGTAGAATACTTATTTTTATAAAAATGTATGAAAATTAATTTACATAATGACGTAAAATGACTTTTTTTTGACATTTTCAGTGTAAAGTGGACATTTGACACTGTTAACAACACCGTAACCTTGAGATACTCAATGACCTTGACAGTAATTACTTATATATGGTAAAAAAAAACCTTTCTGTATTTATTTCCATACAAACATCTGCCAACTGGGATCAAAGACATAGACATATTTGTTATTTTCACGTACAAAAGTAACAATCGTTTCGGACATAACTGCTGGTCAAATGATTGTCTTTTCCGTTGCCATGTCACTCCATACACCGTTAAAGGTACCTGGTTTTTGGCGAATCGCAAAATAGCCGGCGTTGAAGCTTGCATTGATTTCCGGGGGAAGATGTAACATATCAAGAATATAAATCGGCGTCCACCTGCAGTAGTTTGTTCGATTGGCTACAAAGATTAATGGTAGCATTGCACGCAAGGAGCTCAGATGTAATGACCACAAACCATTCATCTCTGTCCTGATGTACTATAGAATTGTCCCCACGGCTTCCAGAAACATATTCCATTATTGGAATGTTGCTGATGCAGCACAACCGAATTTTCGAAATTCTTTCATTAAAGGGGAAAGATAAGTCTCGTGTAAAGACAGACATGAAGTTTTGTTTTGAAGGAATGTTTCCTTGTCTGCAAAATTGCCATGTCATAGTAACAAATAATGCCAGATATCATCTGGTATGTTCAGGAAGTGGTCATTCGTTTGACACCAATCAAAAAAAGACGAAAACCAGACCGACATTGTAGCCTCATATGCAAGAGTAAGCGATCGTACAGCCCTATTGAATTGTTTTCCTGACAATATGTGTTCAACTGTACATGATGCATATACACCAGATTCAACAAGAAGATCTGATAAACAACCATCTCCCCACAATTTGCCAATACATGCTATAAAACATGACAAAGTATGGAAATCCACCCAATCGTAGGATATGGATTTCAAATTCGACAGGATTTGACCATTTGACTTGCTGTGCAACGGCATATAACTGCTGGCCAAATGTTTGTATTGTGTCGATATGTGCCAAAGAGCCGGACAGAAGTATTCATCTCTTCATAGTAGTATATACAGTTGACATATCACTGGGCTTGGAATCTACTATGGGAGGATACGCTACTGTACTAAAAGAGGAGCTATACTTGGAAGTCTCTCGGTAATACCCTGTCCAAAATGGGATAATCTGTTGATCTGTAGTTGGTAAACATGCTAGTGGGAACTCAACAATATTTCGTGATAGAACTCTCAGTAGAACCCAAGCTATGTCTGGTGTTTCTGCATTTTCTACATCACATGAGATAATCTTTGTATATGCATCTGTACAACGAACAGGTTCCATGCGTTCTTTGGGCTTTTTGAATGGAAGACAACTTAGTATATTAGACGTGTTCTCTGTAACTTGAAGAGAACGCTCCTGTGAACGCTTGATTTTCACAACGTCATCTGGTAAGCTGCAAGATGATTGGATCTGGAAAACAGCCCTTCCATAGAGTGGAAGGTATCCTTCCCGTCTATCGTTTCTGTGTTGATATCAACATTGTCTGTACCCTTTTGGATAAGGTTAAATTTTCCAGCAGGCGTGATAATACCACGCGGAAGATAAGTCCCATTTTCAATGTTTTTAACCTCATGGTCAGCTAAACTAGTATGGTAACGTTTGACCTCACTGTAAGATGCACAAAATCCATGACTACTAATAGTTTCTACTAGGGTTTTAGAACCGTATACATGATGCATTTGTAATGCAAGTCCTAAATGAAAAGGATTAAATGAGTTCCTGCTAACCGACACTATGCACTCTGCTAGTGCAATACATTTGCGCAGCTTTTCAATTGGAACGGAGTAGTCTTTCATTGCCGCTTCGTACGCACCAGCATCCAATAGACTAAATAGAAATGATTTTAATGATGATGGGATATTTTCTAAAGAATAGCTCATAGAAGCATATTTTGGGGAAGGGTATTCATCGCTTGATAGAACAACCTCGCTGATGCGCCTCCGTAAAATACCATCAGCTGCGTGAAGTATCTGTTCTTCATCATAACCAGGTTCCCTAGCATTGCTCAGATCATGAATTTCGACAGATTTCATGTCGGCTATAAGACGGTTAACAGTTTCTATGACTTCAGAGAGAGAAATTGAACTACTGTACACAATATTTGACATTCCCTGACCTTGCCGGGACTGTATGACTATTGAATCTCCAAAAGGATTTTGTATTTTTTTTTAAGTCTGTATGTTGTATACTTCTGACGTCCGGTGGTAGATGAGAAGAAAATAATTCAAGCAAATAAGTGAGGTAAAATACTTTTTTGTGCACAAGCAAGTCTTCTCTAATGCTAGAGACAAATGAATAAAATGCATTTTCATGTTCAGATTTTAAAATTTCCTCGTCCTCAAGTTTTATGTTTTGCAGAAGATATTTTGTTATGCATGCAGAATGGTATACAGCTTTTTCTGAAAAATCAGCACAAGATATTTGATACAACATTTCGTTATCTGAAATAAGCATTGCAGTGTGTATATATATTATGCTTTGAATTCTTTCATCACTTGATACCTTATGCATTTTTTTCTCTTTTTTATATGTTTTGTGTTTGCAAAATATACAAGCTTACCAATCCGCAGTATCAGATACTCTTGTTGAACGTGTCATTATCACGGGGCTACATTCAGATGTTTTGTGTGTAGATGTAGATGGTTGTGGGCTTTGTTCCGAGAAAACGGAAGCTGACAAGTTATGTTTACTCGTGAATGATTTGTAGCAACTTCGGTGATATTTGATGCTTTCAACTGGGATATTTGCAACTATTTCATATTCGTCAATAACACACCTTACAACCGCATTGTATCATTTCGATCAACTGCAGAATGATACGATCAAAATTGTTTGTTTACATCAAGGGAAGTGAATCAGTGGGGGTACGACATTCGATATTTAATGCCTTTTCTGTCTGAGTTATGAATGGATTTGTGCGTGAAAATGTTGATTATATGTTTCTTTATGAAAACTATTATTTGTTTCCTTATATCATTGATATTTCGGTGGACTTTGAACCACATTTTTACAAATAATCATGTCCAATTTTAACGCTATGAACTTTCATCATTTATTTTACAAAACGTCGTACTTCCCAAGTTATTATTCAACATCAGTATTAAAGCATTATCTATTACCTTCATTCTGATGTATGAAACATTATCCCAATTTCAACTGTTTTTGTGTAATTCACTCTTATTCGACGGCATGTGTGACAAAAATGATACGATCAACGTCCGATGCATGATACGGTCAAAGGCAGATTTTGTTTCAGTGATGACACGATCAACTGCAGTAAAATAAAGACGATCAGAATACAAAATTGGCATATTCTTAGTAAACAGATATTTTTATTCACTTTTGTTTACATGTTAGAGGGCATATTATATGTCTTTAAGTATGCAGTGGTATGAAGAGATGTTACGTAATATCGGTCTATATTAACATTCATTCAATGAAAGGAAAAGATATGGGATATGTAAGAGATACAACATAGGATATAGGGATATGACACTAACCCTACCGGTGCACCTGGTCCATGCTCCTAGATTTGGTCGAGTTGCTCATTTACTTTTAAACATTTTTTTTTTTTTTTTAAACATAGTTACATGAATAAGGGTAATAACAAAATTACCGAACACAGAGCAATCTTCCAAAGGGAAATTCAAAACTCATAAATCAATAAACAGACAAAATCAGTCAACAACTGGGAAACTGGAAAACCGCAATGGTCCTGACTTGGTACAGGCATTTCTAAAGAAATGGTGGATTGAATCAGATTTTACGGCGCCAACCTCTCGCTTCCATTACGGTTAAAAAAATATGAATCAACATTTGATACAAGGCCTACAAAATGTTTCAGAATAAAATAAGACCTCTCAAAAGAGCAAACAGTGTTAAGAAGATGACAGATGTCTAAAATCGACAATGCATACCCTGGAAGGGCAGGATGCTCCAACATGACAGACCTCAATCTGCGCTCCTGAGCTTTATAATCTTTAGAGGTTCACCAATACAGGATAAAACATTTCAAAACACAGATAGAGGTATGTGATGTTGGGGTATCGAAATAATACCCGCTCAAGTCTTTCTAATTCGAATGAATTGTCGATTTGAAACATCTGCCATTTCTTATGACAGGTTTTATTTCTGTATATATATATATGGGCATGTAATATAATATTCCATGGATGGGTGAACAAAATGCTATATAGATATATTTATCACTCTTTATTAACATAAAAATAACATGTCAAAGCATCTCCATTGATACATCAGCAAATAAAAAATGGATGTTTCAGTAAAACATGAATGTGTTATTAAAAAATTAACGGGTTTCCACGCAATGAATATGTCTCATATGTGGGCACTTCAGTGAACTACTTGGTTTTGTTAGTTTTCCTTTCTTAAAATTGTACAACTGCATAAACCGGTGGGTTTCAGTTCATTAGTCCGAAGGGTCAATGGTCCGAAGGGTCAATAGTCCGAAGGGTCAATAGTCCGAAGGGTCAATGGTCCGAAGGGTCAATAGTCCGAAAGGTCCGAGCAAAATCGAATTTTGAATGACCTCGAGACTACAAATCTATGTATCAATATAATATAGAATTGCATAAAACATTGATAGAAATGGTTGCCACGTTTTCTCGTGTAATAATACATCCTTTTCGACATTTTTTTTTTATCACATGAAGAATACAAGCTTTTAAAGACTTTACGCACAATAACACGCAATTTCGTGGCTTGTCCTTTTTATCCTTTCTATATTAATTTATATATGTAAATATATTATGTATATATATGTAGATTCTGAGGTAAAATAAACAGGCTAATAATGAACTAATCATAATTGACAACTTGCCTTTCATTTTATATGCCTTGCAATGTCGTATAAAATACTTGTGACCTCTCGGTTCACCCTGTGTATTGATAGACGTTTCTTTGAGAAGGGAATTTGTCTTTTACAAATTATACATGATGGTGCATTATATATCTAGTTTAATCAGCCCGCCTTTCATAATAGACGGTCGTAACTTATACTTTAGTAGTCAGAAAATCATCGCTATCTGTCAATGGGCATTGTCAACTAAAATTCTGCAATTTTTTTTTATTTATATAGTGACTAGACTCGAGAATCATATTTGTCTTAATTGCGGCAGGCATGCACTGATTTGACCTACAACTTTCCTCCTTGTTGCAAATACTTGCTTGTTGTTTAGAATTGTCAATTACGTGTGGGATTGAATTCAAAATACAAATACAACATGGAAATATATTTATACAAATAAGAATTTGCTATATTCTTTGAAACTGCCTACAAATTCCGGAGCCCCTGTTTCATTCCCTTTCCATCGGGAGTTCATGTTGTTCGCATGTGTTATATGATTGTATTTTTTGAATGTTGATGCTCTCTTCTTGTTTCCAGGGATTTATATATGTCATTGGGTGTTGGTTCTTGGTTGCTCATTCGGTTTTTCTTATTTTCTAACATGCCTTTACGATTCAATCGGAGATGGATGACCAAGCGATCTAAGGAAGCTGGATGTTGAACATTTTCGGGAAAATTCACACACAGCTCTTGAAACATTTAAAGACTTTTACTCATAATATTTGGAACATATCTAAACCGAGTTTACATGTGCCCTTTGGTCTGATTTTTTAAATATTTTTGAGCCACGAACACTTCAGACCATTGACCCTTCGGACTATCGATTGATTGATGATTTTTGGTGCTTAACGCCACGTGCACGTTCAGCTATAATATGGCGACCAATTTTAGTGGTGGAAGAAGCCAGAGTACCCGGATAGAACCACTGACCATGGTCAAGCAACTGGTAAACTTATCACCTGCGGCTGCGAATCTCTGACTATCGACCTTTCGGACCAATGACCCTTCGGACCAATGACCCTTCGGACTAATGAACCTTCGGACCAATGCCCTGGAATCGCATAAACCTACCCCGAGGCGATGTTCAAGTATCCGTGCGTGTGACGTAGCAAACCACCCGTGTAAAAACGAAATGCAAATCCAAGGTTTTCATCAACGAAACAATTCAGGGACAATCGTTATTCATGACTTTGTACAGATATTTTCAATTGAAAATGGTGTCAGGTAAAGCAAGTTTTACAGTGAAAAATCGGGCTAATCGCCATCACGGCTATATTTTTTGCCTGCATTCAATACAATTCATCTCAACCCCATGTTATCCTACGTAAGCTTCAAACGAATCTTAAAGATTTAAGTTAATGCACAAAGAATTAATTGTTGACTTCCATAACTCATAAAATAAGTTTCTGTCAACTAAAAGTTTTGAATACTTAAATAAACGTTTGGAAATGGCAGTTTTGTCATCTTAATCGAATCACAATACAGCTTTTGATTGTAGCATAACGCTGCTTTTGATCGTATCATTAAGTGAAATGCATCGGACGTTGATCGTATCATTTTTGTCACACATGCCGTCGAATAAGAGTGAATTATACAAAAACAGTTGAAATTGGGATAATGTTTCATACATCAGAATGAAGGTAATGGATAAAGCTTTAATATTGATGTTGAATAATAACTTGGGAAGTACGACGTTTTGTAAAATAAATGATGAAAGTTCATAGCGTTAAAATTTGACATGATTATTTGTAAAAATGTGGTTCAAAGTCCACCGAAATGTCAATGATATAAGAAAACAAATAATAGTTTTCATAAAGAAACATTTAATCAACATTTTCACGCACAAATCCATTCATAACTCAGACAGAAAAGGCATTAAATATCGAATGTCGTACCCCCACTGATTCACTTCTCTTGATGTAAACAAACAATTTTGATCGTATCATTCTGCAGTTGATCGAAATGATACAATGCGGTTGTTGTACGGTGTGAATAAGTCGTCTATAAACCTCATCTTTTCGTTTTTCTACAGCAGAGAGGATAGTTAATCGACCTTTGTTAGTTGAAATACACAGCCGCTCTGATGTAAATACTTGACAAACTATGCATCTTTGCAAATTAACAGACTGTTTTCACTTTTTAGCAGGAGGAGTAACTTTAACTGGACTGGATAGATCGGACATAATGCGGAAATATGACACAGCTTCCTCCGATAGGATTCTTTTACTTAGTCATTGCCAGTTAAAAATGATTTATCAATTAATATGATAATTCGAATAATTTGACTAAAATTTAAACATGAACGACTTCTAAACACGGTGGTTCGCTATATAAATTCGTTTCGAAACATAAAACATGGTTAATTCGCACAAATTTTAATGTAAAAAACTCAGTACATCACACCTGTACAGGTAAGTATTGACTAATATACAGAATACAAAATCTGGTCGGACCAACCGGGTATTCCGGGTAAATCATAAGAATTCTCAAAAATCCTAAATTCGCGTATTTCAAGGATTAGTTTAGTGGAAATAATATAAAATCTGCTTGGAATTGATAACAACAAACAACGACATCAAAATTGATAATAAAATGCAGAGTGTGAATGCATGAAATTAAAAAGTTGCACCCGATAATGCTGTTTTCGGGAAAAAAAATTGATAAATACCATCAATTCGTTAGAAAAAAAAATTTCTCGGAGGCCATTTACATTTTTTTTATTTTATACGATGTAACAGTAACAAATTTCATTGCAAAAAAATACAATAAATAGAATGTTCTGGAAGTTTTAGGCCGTCAGGATACAGAGGTGTTTTTTTCAATTAAAGTGAAATTTCAAATATAAAATCGTTTTTACAAAAACTGCACCGTACGATTTTGTGACGACAGGCTGAAATGTGAAGTACAAATATTTAGCTTTCGTTTACGGTCAAATTTAGGTGTGTGTTAGGTGTGTGTTAGGTGGGTGTGTTAGGTGTGTGTTAGGTGTGTGTTAGGTGGGTGCATTAAAGTCGAAAACTAAGCGTCTTTTTTTAGATCTGCCACTGTACTATTAATTTGGTTACGAGAAACTACATGTATCATACGAATTTAAAAAATTATAAAATAAGAAATGAGTGTTCTAGCTAGATCACAATATCCATTTGCAAAAATATTTATTTTTCAGACAAAAACAACAAGATTTACTCCAAAACGTACTTTTTTTTTAAAACGATTGTTACTCTAACTTGATCTAAGTTTGTGATATAATAAGAATCTATATACATGTTTTTAAATTCTAATTAGGAGCGATTGCTCTAATTAGGCGAAAGCATCTTTTTTTTTTTTAAACTTTATATTTGCATATTTGAAAAAGAACAACATTTTGTTTTACAATTGCTGTTATTCGAACTGGAATATCACCATTAAGCCATCGATACGGTTTACGAGAGATGATAAATAATAGGTGTACATTATATTCACCATTATTTCATATCAGTTCTAAATTCGACTCTTTCATTGGTGTAGAGATGGTCATGTGTCATGCATTAATCTGCGTTAAAGAAATTCACCAGTCATTAACATGATAATGCCTTAATGACCGCTCGAGGTTTTAGAGTTGCGACGTCCCTTTTTCAAAACGCAACGGAGACGTACAGTTATCAATGTAAGCCAACATTGTACTAAAATGAACAAAAAAAAGTTATTTAGAAAGTCTTATTTCCTTCAATGAAATCAAAATAATAGTTACTTATGTATAAGGGTATTATCATGATAGATAAACTGCCCTTGGGACAGTAGTATTGACTTCAACACTGATAATGCCCTCGCCTGCGGCTCAGGCATTATCACTGTTCCAGACAATACTACTGTCCCTTGGGCAGTCTATAAATCACGATAATGCCCTATACATAAGTAACTATTATATAATTAATGCATTGTTAACGAAACAATCATATAAACGGTGTGTTCACGTTTCTCCTACCAATTTTTTGGAATATACAAATATAGGTAAAGAACAATTTGTGGGAGAAACGTGAATAATGTGTAAAAGGGATTAAAGAAATTTACAAGTAATTAGGTTGCATGATCAATTTATATTTATTGTGGTGTGGCAAGCCAGTGTTTCTCACCCTATTGTATCCAACATTCTCTAAAGGCAAGTAAAAATTTACTCAATAAAAAGAAAGATGTGAAGCTAGCTTAAACTAGAACTGTCCGCATAGAGGGAATAATACCCCCCGCTTCACTCTGACTGTGTCCAAGATTATTGAAAACTAAGTCTACACGGAAAATATATTATTTGTCAAATTATACTGTTTAATCACATTCAACAAAAATAAAAACGTCGTAGCATAAAAACTGTAAGAGGAGTTACACGGACAAACCATGTACCCTTTTTGCCAAATTCACAAATAAAAAAAAATAACTAAGTTCAACAATCTATATTTTTTGGTAAAATTCATGAAAATCAAAATCCTTACATGTACATCTTTGATATGAGTACAAATGTTCTGCAATGTAAAAACTTCCCACAACTTACAAACTGTAGGAGGAGTTATGCAGACAAACCATGTACCCTTTTTTGCAGTATTCACACAAAAATGGCGAAGTTCAACAATCTATATTTTTAGTAAAAATGCACAAAAATCAAAATCCTTATCACATGCACATCTTTGATATATGTACAAACAATGTACAATATAAAAACAAACTTCCTAGCGTAAAAACTGTAGGAGTTGCGCGGACAAACCATTTACCCTTTTAGCCAAATTCACAACAAAAAAAAAGACTAAGTTCAGCAATCTATATTTTTGGTAAAAATTCATGAAAATCAAAATCCTTACCACATGCACATCTTTGATGTATGCACAAACGATCTGCAATATAAAAACTTCCTAGCGTAAAAACTTTAGGAGGAGTTGCGCGGACAAACCATGTACCCTTTTTACCAAATTCACAAAAAATGACTAAGTTCAACAATCTATATTTTTGGTAAAAATGCACAAAAATCAAAATCCTTACCACATACACATCTTTGATATATGTACAAATGATCTGCAAAATAAAAAAAATTCCTAAAACACTTTAGGAGGAGTTGCGCGGACAAACAATGTACCCTTTTTGCCAAATTTACCAAAAAATGACTAAGTTCAACAATCTATATTTTGGTAAAATTGCACAAAAATCAAAATCCTTACCATGACATGCACATCTTTGATATATGTACAAATGATCTGCAAATTAAAAACTTCCTAGCAGAAAAACTGTAGGAGGAGTTGCGCGGACAAACCATGTATCCTCTATGCGGACAGACAGACCGAACGGACAGACAGACAGGGTGAAACCTATATACCCCCCAAACTTTGTTTGCGGGGGGTATAATTATTATCTTGTGAGAAATTAAGATTTTACACCACTTGAAATGAGTTCATATACTTTTCAGAAATGTTGATAGTGACAGTTTTTCTGACAGTAACTTAGATCCTTATACGAGGCAAGACTCGACTCGTATCCAAAGACACGTTCTACTTCAATTAAAAATTGGATCAGAATAAAATATTGATGTTATTTTCTATCTTTTAAAAGACTGATAAGCAAATGGCATCATCTAAACAGTTTGCTTAAAATGTTCAAGATTATGTAAATTCATTCCACGTGCAACTGTTTAATAATCCGTTACACGATGTGTGCTTTCATGAATATATCTAGCCAATCGGTGGTGTAATGGTTAGCGTGCACGCCTCGTGTGCAGTAGATCGTGGGTTCGAGCCCCGGTCGAATCAAACCAAAGACTTACAATTGGTATTTGTTGCTTCTCCGCGAAGCACACAGCATTTAGGAGAAAAAGCAAAGACTGGTTGGCTCGGAATCAGAATCAGTAATGTATCTGAGTGGAGAGACATGTCTATCCGCGAACTGTTGTTTCAGTGAGCTACCACTATAAAAATCCAACTAAGCATGTTGGTCTGGAACAAAGTGGACTTCATTATTATCTCATTGAAAATTAACTTGTTCTCGCCATGATCTTGCTAAAAAAAAAACCCAACAACAATCACTTACGCACTCACTCTTTCCAATAGTTCCGGCATTTTTTGCCAAGCTAATTTCTGTTCTCGATGAATAAATGAAAGCATAGTCTATTTATTTGTTCCACTGTTTTCCAGGGTTATGATAGAAACACCAGGAAAAGTTGGGGATACAATGGTCGGAGGACAAATATCAAAGTTAGTATATTATAATAGTAGTGTATATAGTTTTAATTAAGATGGTTATTTCTATCTGATATCTTTATTTTACACACTGATGCTAATACAAATATGAAGGAATATAGCATTATTTTGTTTTAATTTACTAATTATAATTGATATAGCCTGTACATTTGCTGTCATTTGATTTTTTTTATTTATGCTATTAATGTATTTGTATGGAGAGGGACTAGTAAGTTGTAAAAACTTGTGCCCAATCCAATTGTATATATATTGACAATAAAATCATTATAAAGTAAAGTAATATAGCATGCAGGATATCGCATGTATTTATTGCAAAATATGTTTACAAGTTTAATTTTTTTTGCTTTGTTTTTTGTTTTTGTTTTTTGGTTTGTTTTGACTAGTTTTTTTGTTTGCGAGCTGGCAACAGTTTATTTATTTATTTTTTTTAATTTTTCCCTCAGTATATCTTTGTAAATATGATTTAATAATTTTATTTATAATAGAGTAATTGAAACCAGGAACAAAGACTTTCCTGTAGGAACTATTGTAAGGAGTCAATCTGGATGGAGATCCCATACAATTATTACTTCCGATCAAGCGCATAGAATGCCTGAACTCCATGACCTCCCACTATCTACGACACTTGGCGTTATGGGTATGCCAGGGTAAGCACATCATAATTAAAATTAATTGTTTGTTGTATCTGTTTTACCGCCACATATAACTGAAATATTGTTGAAAGTGGCATTAACCACCATAAAACCTGTATCTGTTTTTTCTTTGGCTATTCACTAACAACATCCCATTTGGGGTCATGAAAGGGTTCATATTTTAAATCGACCAATCAGCGATGAGCCTACTAAATCTTTAGGTATTAAAACCAAGTACACGCCAACGAACTGTAGTCTAAGTGATCAATATATTCAACTGTCTGGCAAATGACTGGATGGCCAAAGATGAATGAAAGGTAATATGGTATGGCCCCAAACGGGTGGTTGATAGGGACCGACCATTTAACTTGCAAAGGGGGGGGGGGGCTATGGTTTTTTTTACGTTCAGAATTATTATTTTTCGGACAACACGAGAGTTAGAATATTCTCTCTCTTTTTTTATATACAGAATTTAACATTAGGTCATATGACAAAAACTCTAAATAAGATTTTTTTTTCCTCCACCAAAAACAGAATATTTTTTTCAGCAACATTGCGAATCAGATTAAAAAAAAAATCCATAACCCTCTCCACCCTGGAAGTTAAATGGTCCGTCCCTTAGATGTTAGTGTATCTCCAAAAGAAGACAAATTGTAAAAGATACAACAATTGGATTGAGGTAAGAGTATATTAAAATGTGGTAATAATTACGTCTGTCTAATACAAGTAATTTTAATGTATTGGTAAAGAAAAACAAATAGAAATATATTTGAAAATACACTTGAACCAGGGATACGAAAATTTAAATCTCTTGAGGGAGTATCCTACAAGGACAATATAGTGGTTGTATTTTATTTCAGATCTGTTCTGTACATCAAACTTTATGGTAAAGATTTGAATTTTTATATTATGAAGGACATTAACTAATATAAGGTTATTCCAGAAACGGGTCGTGTGCACTAAATTAGATCTCTACATTTTATATATAGGTATGTATGGTTTGCCTCATAGAATAAGGGTGTCTAATATATATAATTTGTTCACGCCACAATGTATCTGAAATACTGTTAAAGTTGGCGCTAAACACCAATCAATCAACAATAGAATAAGATAGCAAAGTTGTGATTTTCTTCACTATTTCCGCATAAAAACAATGTCTTTACTTATATTTGTTTTGTAGGAGGTTTTCATGATATATATGTTATATGTATTTGTATTTTTGTAGTATAGTGGTGTCCAACACTATTTGATGATGATGATGTTCGTGTCATTTAACAGTAACACGATGTGTGTCACCAGTGAAGCAGGAACTGTTTTCCCTTTCAAAACGCATGTGTTGTTGCTCTATATTTATTTTTTCGTCGATCTTTTTTGTAATTTTTCCTTTGGCTATTGTATTGTTTGTCCTTGGAATAACTGCTTCTGATAACCTCTTTGGTATCTTCAAGATTTTTTTTTATTCCTACGAAGATGTCAAATATATATATGATATGTAATAAATTTGATATAATAGCTAATAAATATTGCAATATACATTACATATGGCATATTAGTAGAACTGATTGTGGTATAGTTTTAAACAACTGTATATCATTATATTTAAAATTTATAACGCCTGTGGATTTAGAAGGGCCGTCGTGGTCGTGATCATATGGTAGCTGGATCTACAACTACCTACGTAATCAGTACTTATCACCACTAAAGCTGTGAGTTCGAACTCCGCTCATAGCGAGGTGTTCTGGATACAACAGTATGTGAAAAGTTTGTTGGTGACTTGCATCATGTCAGTGGTTTTTCCCTGGTACTCCGGTTTCCTCCACCAATAAAACTGACCGCCATGATATAGCTAAAATGTAATTGAAAGGTGTGTTAAACACCATAACACTAACACTCCCTGTGGATTTAGATTAAAAAAAAGTATTAAATACATTTCATGCGAAATTTGTGTTACGGGATTGAATTACTATCATATATTCATGAGGATAAAAGAAATAGTTTTTTTTTTTGCAATATTTTTATTATATTAAATGTGTTCCGACTGAGAAATGAAATCTATAATACAACTAACAAATTTGAGCACACCAGTCCCCCTGTACAAAAAACTAAATCAATAACAAATTTAGCACACTAGTCCCCCTATACAAAAACTAAGATTCATTTATCATCATGATACATTGAATGTAAGCATGTTCTTTAATTGCAATGATGTCATCCTTTCTTATTGGTCCCCCTTAAAAACAATTTTGCAAAGTTCCCCCGTTATATTTAAGGTTTTATTTTTATATAAGCGGAAACATAAAGCATTTCAGTATAACTTTTTTTTCACTATTGTGTGTCTCCTTTTCTTTTCTGTATCTTTGAGGGACATTACCGGTACTCTGTTACAGTACACGGCATCAGCCTCAAAATTAAATTGACCTGTATTTTTCATTATAAATTGATAAACAAATAAAAACATAATAAATTGTGTCAAAGGAATCAATGTTATTTCCTAGAAAATAATTTTTAATATCTTCCATATTTTGAATAGGAATAACTCAGCAATGGTACATCAAAAGCAGATCCAGGGAGGGGGGCTAGACCCCCCCCCCCCCTGTTTGAGCGAAGTTATAGACTGGTAAAAACGTGTTTTAACAGAATATTTCCAATTTCGTCCTTGTCGATTTCCTTTTTACCATGTTTTGTAATTTTCTCTGGTAAAACCGGGGTTGTTCGGACAGTTTTTTCTTCAGTCTTTAATCCATTGACAGTTTGACTTTCAGAAAAGGGGGGGGGGTGTATACAAGTTCGGGTTGTAGTGGATTTTACACATGTATACAATGAATCTGAAAGTGACACATTGGTAAGCATGTGTAAATATTTTGACAGAAAACTACAATATTCTAGTGGAAAATGGAATCAACATCACCACCCTCATCATGACACCGACAGAATTATTTGTGAACCCATATGATTGACAGAACGGGTTAAATGTATCGAATTTCGAGACAATTTGCATTGTACACCAAAGCAGTATAATACCTCACATGCCTACTGCTACAGTTTGTATTCCATTATTTACATGTGTAAATACACACGTGTGAATATTGATTATACGAGCAAAATGGGAGGAGCCATTGTCTTTGTTTGGGTGATGCTGGAATATGGACTATTTTTCTTAAACTGTTACGAGTGATGTAAATTCCCTTTAACCCAATGAAGTATAGATATTATTTTGTCCAAGGAACCAGTTTTTAATTTTTTTCCTACACTGGAACTTTATTCTGTCAGATGCAAAAAGTGTAAACATACGCGACAAAAAAAATACGATTTTCCAAGGTTAAGAAAAAAACACGTTATTTTTACATTCATCGCAGACCGATTTTATACCAGACTGAAAAATCATGACCATTAATAAATATAAATGTGATTTTTAATCATATTTCAATTATTTTCATTGGTTTAATACAAGAAAAACGTAGTTTTCAAAGTACGTATAATTGTTTGGGTTTGTGAAGCGCCATCTAGCGGAAATTATTTACGATTATCTCCCTTGGATTTTTAAATATTCCAAGGGCCGGAAAATTAGAATAATTCCGAGTCTGCTCTTCAGCTGAGTGTCTTTTGATTTTTCTTAAAGAATATTGATTTGGAATCCGATTTAAAAAAGACCAAACAACAACAAAAAACAGCCCCCCTCCCCCCTTCTGGAAATGCATATGACTTGTATATGATTGTCATAATTTATCACATAAAAAAATAATGATTTATATAAAAATAACATTATAAAAGTTAACATCTGGAACACAGGTGCACGTACTGTGTCATGGATTGAATCCCTACCCCCTTTTACATACTTTATGTTTACACATGTATTTTTAATAATATATCTTTATTATATCATCTTTTTTTCCTTTATTTATCAAGACGTGTAGTAATAAAGAAATTTTGTTTAAAACAATTATGTAAACAGACAGCTAAAAAAAGGTGAATTTCGTGTAAAGCCCCTGTGATCTGGAATCCATTTTTTTTTACATTTTGCACATTTTCAAGGCACATACATAACTCAATAATTGTATAAAAAAAAAAATATAAAAAAAATACATCATTGTCAAAATCCAAATTGACTTTAATTTGATTACTATTAGTAATCACATAAAGGAGCACTTGTTATTAGTAATCACATAAAGGAACAATTGTTATTAGTAATCACATAAAGGAACAATTGTTATTATAGTAATCACATAAAGGAACAATTGTTATTAGTAATCACATAAAGGAGCAATTGTTAGTAATCACATAAAGGAGCAATTGTTATTAGTAATCACATAAAGGAACAATTGTTATTAGTAATCACATAAAGGAACAATTGTTATTAGTAATCACATAAAGGAACAATTGTTATTAGTAATCACATAAAGGAACAATTATTTGTATCAAATAAAACTAACGTTATAGATCGGAAAACAATATTTTTAACAATTTGCACATATTTAAGGGGCATAACTCAAAACACAGTAAAAGATAAAATTGTCAAAATGGAACATGACATTTATTTGACAGATATTAGCAATTCCTTATACAAATAAATATTTATATCAAATGAAACTGAGTTGTCATCCTGATACCAATTTTTATATTTTTTCATATTGCAGATTTTCAAGGGGCATAACTCCATCATAATAGAAGGCATCATGGTCAAAATGAAACTAAATTTGTATTTTGTTACTACAAGTACTATATAGATGTACATCAAATGTAGTTCTAGATATACAATGGAAATCATTTGTTTCGGACGGATGAAGGTAGACTACACACTCCCAGAATTAATTTTCATTCAGGAATGTACTCATATATATGAACACACCCTTTTTAACACCTTTGAGCCTTGTTTCTTTTGTGTACTTCTGATCAACAAAAAACCATAAACTTTGTAGGGTACCATCCAATGAGTATTCCTACCAAGTTTGGTTCCGATTGGCCCAGTGGTTTCAGAGAAGAAGATAAAAATGTAAAAACTTAAAGACGACAGTGACGCAGGACAACAGACCCCAAGTGTTAGCAATATCTCACATGACCCTTTGGGTCAGGTGAGTTAATAAAACCAGATCATTACAAAATTATTATTAAAAATAAATTGTCATGACGTTCTTGTGGGTGGAAGTATGACCAAGTAAGATTTACTGTTCCCATGACACCCCCATCCCCTAAAAAAAATTTCACAATCCTATATTTAAAGAAAGTGTCATCATCACCTAATTATAAGCATAACTCAATGTCTTGCAAAATTTCCTCTTCCATGAAAAAAATTATGGAGAATTACCATGACTTGACATTCTGCTAAAAATGATGTCACAATTGTGTCCATAGATTAAACAATTATACTATAATTACCTGTAATCAACAAGTTCAATTATCAGTTTGTCTCAACAGGTTATTCATGCACAGTTTGGAGTTCAATCAAGTTTCTGAGAGAAACATAAACTTTTTATATATATTCCCACAGGTTCAGATGGTAGTGGCCATCTTGAATATCTAATCCACAAAAAATATGTTTAAAAAAAATTAAAACTTTGTAGTGATTATCCAATGATTATTCATGTAAAATTTAGGTTCAATCAAATGTCAATTTATAAGGAAAATTCTTACCATGTAGCAATTCCATCCCACATGTGGTTTCTTAGAAAATATTTGACATCCCAGCCAATCAGAAAACATAATTGGCTTAAAAGCCATGTTGAATTTCCGAACGAAATGAAAATTAAAAAAAAAATGTAAAGGGTCATCCAAGGCATAAATCTGCTAATTTTGGTTCCACTTGCATCAATGATTTCTGAGAAATACCCAGTAGATTGAATGTGAAAAGCTGACAGTCAGTCACAAAGTGATAACAATATCTTGCTTGAACTTTCGGTCCAGGTGAGCTAAATCATAGTCATACGCTAGTATCACAGCAGTAATGAAGGTCAAAAGACATTATTGCTAGCATCACAGCAGTAATGAAGGTCAAGAGACATTATTGCTAGTATCACAGCAGTAATGAAGGTCAAGAGACATTATCGTTAGTATCACAGCAGTAATGAAGGTCAAGAGACAATATCGTTAGTATCACAGCAGTAATGAATGTCAAGAGACATTATCGATAGTATCACAGCAGTAATGAAGGTCAAGAGACATTATCATTAGTATCACAACAGTAATGAAGGTCAAGAGACATTATCGCTAGTATCACAGCAGTAATAAAGGTCAAGAGACATTATCGCTAGTATCACAGCAGTAATGAAGGTCAAGAGACATTATCGATAGTATCACAGCAGTAATGAAGGTCAAGAGACATTATCGCTAGTATCACAACAGTAATGAAGGTCAAGAGACATTATCGTTAGTATCACAGCAGTAATGAAGGTCAAGAGACATTATCTATAGTATCAAAGCAGTAATGAAGGTCAAAAGACATTATTGCTAGTATCACTGCAGTAATGAAGGTCAAGAGACATTATCGTTAGTATCACAGCAGTAATGATTGAAGGTCAAAAGACATTATCGCTAGTATCACAGCAGTAATGAAGGTCAAGAGACATTATCGTTAGTATCACAGCAGTAATGAAGGTCAAGAGACATTATCGCTAGTGTCACAGCAGTAATGAAGGTCAAGAGACATTATTGATTGTATCACAGCAGTAATGAAGGTCAAGAGACATTATCATTAGTATCACAGCAGTAATGAAGGTCAAGAGACATTATCGATTGTATCACAGCAGTAATGAAGGTCAAGAGACATTATCGTTAGTATCACAGCAGTAATGATTGAAGGTCAAAAGACATCGCTAGTATCACAGCAGTAATGAAGGTCAAGAGACATTATCGTTAGTATCACAGCAGTAATGAAGGTCAAGAGACATTATCGCTAGTATCACAGCAGTAATGAAGGTCAAGAGACATTATCGCTAGTGTCACAGCAGTAATAAAGGTCAAGAGACATTATCATTAGTATCACAGCAGTAATGAAAGTCCAGAGACACTATCGTTAGTATCACAGCAGTAATAAAGGTCAAGAGACATTATCATTAGTATCACAGCAGTAATGAAGGTCAAGAGACATTATCGTTAGTATCACAGCAGTAATGAAGGTCAAGAGACATTATCGCTAGTGTCACAGCAGTAATAAAGGTCAAGAGACATTATCGTTAGTATCACAGCAGTAATGAAAGTCCAGAGACATTATCGTTAGTATCACAGCAGTAATAAAGGTCAAGAGACATTATCGTTAGTATCACAGCAGTAATGAAGGTCAAGAGACATTATCGCTAGTATCTCAACTATAAAAGTGATAATTGATTAAAAAAAAGCAACCAATAGAAAGCCCCGAAAACTTTCATTTTCTGGCTTTTTTTACCCAATTTTACACATTTCATTTCAAAATATTTTGCTAAGAAACTAGAGGCTCCCACAGGTGTTTCAAAGTTTTTTTTATAATAGGAGGTACTTCTTAAATTTTAGAAGGTACCTAAAAAATAAGGCCGGGGGTCTGGGGTCCTCCTGAGGGTCCCAGTGGGTCCAGGGGAAACTCCCCCCCGCCACGGAAGCTCCTGAAATCTAGCAATTAGTGGACCAAAAATGTACTTCAGAGACTGCAAAACATTAAGTGTTTTTGAAAGAAAATCCCATTAACTTTTTCTTTAGAGTTCAGATTTGACCAAGACCATGCATAATGGACCCCCCCTCCCCCATTTCCCTTTTTGAATATTTCAGATTACAGACTTCAGCTAAGATTATTCATGGATAGTCTGCCATATCTTAAAAAAAAACAAAAGGACCATAAAGGTTCTGCAACTAAGTTTGACTAAGCCATTGTTGTCAAAGCTTAAACTTCTCAAAATTCTTTTGTTGGCTTTGTCCTTTTCTTTTTCACAATACATTGGCTGTGTGTTTTTTTACTTTATTACCAGTAATTAAACTCATCAAAGACCATTGGCACAGATCAAGACATATATTAAGTGTTATAATTAATGAAACATATAAATTTAATTTGCAATCATCATTAATAAAATTTATAATTTTAATAAATAGATCAATACAAATATAATTAATTCAGTGCAAGAAAAATATTCGGACAAAAACGATTCGCGGGAAGACATTTATTAATATTTGAATCATAAAACTTAAATTATTTTGGAAAAAAAAAACTTAAAAAGTGGGGCCGGCGTTTTGACATTTATTCGTATTTGACTCTTTTTAAGCCATGTGATGTTCGGTCCCTTTTCCAGATTTCTAGTAATTTTCTATCCCTTATCTCCTTGTACCCCTTTTTAAAAATGTTTTTCAGCACACTTTCATTTGTGAACAACTGTGGTAGGGCCCTGTCAAAATACTTTAAATAAATTAGCCATAGGTTTTTTATTTTTTTATACCGGAAGTTAAACAATATGGACGGAGTTAAGCAACAAGACAGTACGCCCCAAAATGATTTATCCCCTGGGCTATAAATGGATTAAAAAAAATTGCACAAAATATTGTGTAGCCATATATTCATAATACATAATGATCATACTTATATTACTGAAGCTTACACTAGTTTGTGTTTGAACATAATTTGTAATCGGTCATTTTTATTTTGAAATGATGTCAGCTTTGTTGAATGTTCCGATCCGAGTTTTTCACTAGGATGAAAAGATCTTGGGGCGAAAACATATCTATTTACCGCATGCGCAAACTGCTAATTACGATTCTAAGGGAAAGTTATTTTTAAAACAGGGAATATCCCGCCAACGTGGTCTCGTGGCTGAACGCTGTTATTCCATTTGAATGCGAGAATTCAGCAATATATTGACGTGTCACATTAATTTTTCATAAAAAATATTCCACAAGACAATCGTACTTGTGGTTTTGACCACTGCTAATTTTGGGGGGTTCAGTAATTTCTGCCGGTACTATACACGATCTCAGACGGGTAAAAGTACCGGGTACCGGCCCACTTTGAAATCCCTGCTCCCAGGAGCCTGCAATCGTTCACCTGGTTTTCAATTTGACATCTAAAGTTGATAGAAAATGGAGGGGTGTTACACATAATTTTGAAAGTAGGCCACCCAAAGATCATTTCAACTCAAATTTCTGAGCAAAAGATTTTGATATGATTTTTATCTCATAATATTCCTAAACGGAATAAACTGGCTGAAAAAATCTCACTGAAAAACCCAGAATATATGTTAAACTATTCATTGCCATGTAGCTGCAGTTAAAATTTGAGTTCATTTTGATTTGTAATGAAGCAGAAATTGACAACCAAAGAAATTTCTATTTTTAGTAACAGCAGCCATTTTGAATGGAGAGCTGGGCTGTCAGGCACACTATTGAAAGGGGACCCACCCAAGAACCATCCCAGCCAAATTTGCTTTAATTTGGTTCAGCGGTTTCAGAGAAGATTTAAATGTGATCTTTAATCAAAATATCTCTAATTTGCATAATCGGTATAAATCGGCTGAAAGACAAATTTCACAGAAAAACCCGGAATATATGTTAAACTACTCCTTACCATGTAGCTGCAGTTAAAATTTGAGCTCATTTTGACTTGTACTAAAGCAGCAATGGACAATTGAAGACATTTTTTTTTTAGTAACAGCAGCCATTTTGAATGGAGGGCGGGGCTGTCCGACACAATTTTGAAAGGGACCCACCCAGGGACTATCCTTGCCAGGTTTGGTTTTATTTGGTTCAGCGGTTTCAGAGGAAAAGATTTAAATGTGATCTTCTATCAAAATATGCCTAATTTGCATAATCGGTATAAATCGGCTGAAAGAAATATTTCACACAAAAAAACGGAATAGATGTTAAACTACTCATTTCCATGTAGCTGCAGTAAAAATTTGAGCTCATTTAGATTTATAATAAAGCAGCAATGGACAATTGAAGAAATTTCAATTTTTAGTAAAAGCAGCCATCTTGAATGGAGAGCGGGTCTGTCGGACACAATTTTGAAAGGGACCCACCCAAGGACCATCCCTGCCAGGTTTGGTTTAATTTGGTTCAGGGGTTTCAGAGGAGAAGATTTAAATGTGAAAGTTTAAGACGTACGACGACAGACGATGGACGCCAAGTGATGGCAAAAGCTCACATGGCCTTTGGCCAGGTGAGCTAAAAAAGGAAATCCGCTGATCACAGGAAAACTTTCCAATCTATGTATTACCTGTGATAATGTTCGTGGAGACCTTCAAACTTACATATTAGTTTTTATCAGTAACATATTTGTTTTTATCAGTAACATATTTGTTTTTATCAGTAACATATTAGTTTTTATCAGTAACATATTAGTTTTATCAGTACATTTTGTAACATCATGATGTGTGTGATGTCACACTGACATCATTTTCAGTTTCAGAGACAATTTGTTAATACTGACAATATCACTCTGTAAGATCAATGGAAAAATGATGAAATTACCAATAAAAACATTTATTAGTTAAAGCAATAAAATATTTGGGTAATATTATTCTTGTAAAAATTTTATCTATAAAATGCATGAAATTTTCAAAAGAATGTGACCATATTAAAACGTTATACAAACTATGGCTTACATGAATTATTTCGATTCTAGTAGGGAAAATCTAGGTTTTTTATTAATGGAAATGGACGTCATACCTCCATGTTTACAGTTGTTTTTCTTATGGATACTTGACGGTGAAACAATTTAAACTAGATGTGTCTGAACAACACCAATGTCCCCGCCGTGAATATTAAGGAGGCTCGCAAATGTTTCACCCTTTCTTAATTCCCTCAGTAATAGGCTAAGAATAACAAATGAATTTCAAAATTGATCTGTAACTTATAATTATACACTTGTATACCAAAAATCAAGTCAATATCTCCAAGCATAGCGAAAGAAAGTGGTGACAACTAAATATTTGGCCAAATTTCAAAGTCCAAGGGCCATAACTCGGCCAAAAATTATTGGATCGGAACGAAATGTAAACTTGATCTGTAACTTATCATTATACACCAAGTCAATATCTCAAAGCATAGCGAAAAAAAGTGGTCACAACTGTTTTATTTCGGAATTACTGATATGGGTAACACTATATGTCCCAGCCATTTATTGGCGGGGACATAAAATAACAATACAAACAATTTTATGCTTGTATGCACCATGGTTCTGTATGAATACATTAATTCACCCGGCAATGATGTTTGTAATTTGCTCGTCAAAATTAAGTCCCAATATTTGAAATCTTTGGAAATTTAACTCAATAAACTGAACACCTGTCTATTCCAAACGCATAAGATGGTCACACGGAGGTATGGCTGAAGACAGGTTTCACTGTGTTATATAATAAAGTCAGTCAGAAAAATGTCATGGCTTATTTTGTAAACGACCAATCACTTCTCACCTCAAATCATTAAACATATAAAAAAAAGAGAATGACACTTGTAATGTGTGATAGTACAGTATCATCTCTTATAAGGTCACTCCAACCAAAGGTCACCGCTCTTATCAGGCAAGAATTAAGATGAACTCAGATAGTAAAATACTACTAAATAATCCCCCTCTATAAAGGCTACCCCTCTTATCAGGCCAGATTTCAGAAAGTTAAATACATTTTGTGCTACTAAATTACCCTCTATAAAGGCTACCCCTCTTATCAGGCCAGATTTAAGATGCACTCAGATAGTAAAATACTACTAAACTATCCCCCTCTATAAAGGCTACCCCTCTTATCAGGCCAGATTTAAGATGCACTCTGATAGTAAAATACTACTAAATTATCCCCCTCTATAAAGGCTACCCCTCTTATCAGGCCAGATTTAAGATGCACTCAGATAGTAAAATACTACTAAATTATCCCCCTCTATAAAGGCTACCCCTCTTATAAGGCCAAATTTCAGAAAGTTAAATACATTTTGTGCTACTAAATTATCCTCTGTACTGTACTATCACACATTAAATAAAAGGCTGTTGGCCACTGGTCCCCCGACGCCAAGGTTACATCGTAAGATTAAATTTTGAAACTACTGTAAACTAGAGGGTCAGGGGAGCCTGTATCACTCATAATTCTGAAAGGAGACCATCCAAGGACCATTTTGAAGTAAAAAAAGGGGAGTAACTCTGGTTAGATTTGTCGAAAAATCATCATTATCGAACTTGACCTAGATATTCATGAGATACACTTACATACCAAACCTAGTTTCAATCT
>MJUT01023511.1:116496-133627 GCA_002080005.1 Gigantidas platifrons
TACCATGGTTAAGGGGGTTGATATACCATGAGTAGGGGGTTCGATATACCATGGGCAGGGGGGTCAAAATACCATGGGTAGGGGGATCAAAATACCATGGTTAAGGGGGTTGATATACCATGAGTAGGAGAGTCGATATACCATGGGCAGGGGGGTCAAAATACCATGGTTATGGGGGTCGATATACCATGGATAGGGGGGCCAAAATACCATGGATAGGCTGTGAACATATACGGTAATACAAATCGGGTTGCAATCATTACAATGGACAAATATTTAATAATAATAAAAAAAGACTGGGAAAGGTTCTGGCCACAATGAACATCACGAGAAAGTTAACAAATGCAAAACTCTAGCGGAAAAGGACACATAATTTGAGGAAAACTCCTATCAGACTGTTCAGTCCAAGTGGCTAGCTGATTTCTCATGTTTACTGCTGGATTCTGATAAGTGTCTCATATTGCAATATCTGCAGGAAATATTCTGATTTTGCTGACCAGAAATCATTAATGTTTATTGGCAAAATCGTGGACAGAATGCATGTATACTTATTTTCCCACCAGTCATCTACAAAGTATGAAGACGTCACTAAGACTAAATACATGACTGGTTTGACAGATTGACAAGTTTAATCAAAATGAACTTTATTGATATGAGAATTTTTTTCAACAGCTTATTCTGTCTCTGAAAACAACCGGCTATTCTCTGACTGCACATTCCTATCTGAAATCCAAATTTAAAATGGTCTTCATTTGCAATTGGGCAGTGATGTTTGTGTTAACTTTATTAAAACTATATTTCAAATTTTACACAATGATGTAATAGACAATATAAACAAGTTTAATTTAGCAACTGTGTTTGCAAGTATCAAATGTTTATACAAAAAACAGGACAAGTAGGATTTTGTCCGGACAAGGAATTTTTTCAGCTAACTTGCCCGGGGACAAGTAGAACATTTCAGAATTTCCACACCCCTAATAGGTAGTTGTAAAACCAATCTCTCTCTCTTTATATACAGGTTGAAATTATATGTACTACTCAATAAAAAGGGGAATATGAAACTGCCCTGTATAGAAAATCGTTTGTTATATACAGGTGACCTTTAAGGCAGGTTTTATTGTATGCTATGTTTCTCCACCTTTAACATGACAGGTCAACTGTATCTGATATATATAACTTAATGATCTGATTAAAATGTTTTTTACTTCAAATCCGTGTATGAGTGATTGTTGGTTAACTCCAACTCAGCAATTTTTCAGCTATATCATGACAAGAACAAGTTAATTTTCTATGAGATGATGATGAGGTCTGCTTCATACTAGACCAACACGCTGAGTTGGAATTTTATAGTAATATCTTACTGAAACAACAGTCTGCAGATAGACATGTCGCCACACTCGGACACAGTATCTTGATTCAGAGCCAACCAGTCTCTGCTCTTTCTCCTTAATGCTGCGTGCTTATCGGAGAAGCAACAAATTCCAATTTTATAGTCTTTGGTTTGACTTGAACCTACGATCTACCACACTTGATGCGAGCATGCTAACCATTACACCACCGATGAGTTTCAAAAGAATTTGAGATATCTGCAGCACATTACACGATTAAGAAGGAACCATATTTTAGTTTGAAAAGAAAGGACAAATTCCGAGATCTAGACAATGTTGTTCGACTGCAGTTATATATTATTACCTTTGATTGTCTACTGTATCTTTCAAGTACATAGTCACGTATGGCTGTATGTCTTCCCTTCATTTCTTTTACAAAGATGTGTAGATCATGATCTCTCCAATTCTTGGTTCCAATTATTTTTCTAACATGCTGTATCACATTATCATAGGCTGAAGTGACATGCATAATATCTAGTGTGACATCAGGATAAAGTTTCTTGATTCTTGGTGATCTAAGTTCATACTTTTCAATGAAATCCTTTATATCATCAACATCCCTTTTAAATTCTCTAATAAACTTGTTCTTAAACATTGTAAAGTCCTGTTGTTTATCTAAGTGTTTCATTGATCTTTCATGTTTTTGTAAGGCTGTCAAGCCATCTTGGATCTTCTTTACCCTAGTTTCAGATTTAAACATGTAACCTTTGACATTACTGAACATATAATGTAAGATGTTTCTGGAGGATTCAGATGTAATTGGTTGACTTGTGGTACTGGCAGGTTGTGATAAGACCGGAATCTGAGTGTCATCCTGAACTTCCTCAAGATCTTGCCTCTTCTCAACATTTCTATCCTCCATTTTAAAATATTCTCCACATATCCCACACATTGTGTCATTTACAATGACCTTGCTGAAAATGTCTCCTGAACTAGATTGTCTCTCCTTAAGCTGTTTTCTTTCACAGATGTCTCTCAACTTTTCACAATTAGACAGAAATTGTAAATGTCTGAAGAACTTGAAAATAGTCTTGGCAGATTTTCTCTTTTTCTTTTTCTCCTCATAATCCTGTTTTTCAGCCTCTATTCTCTCTTTTTCCACTGTTGTCAAAGTCAGTTCATCATCGTCAACATTAATATGGCTTGCTATGACAGTATCTGGATTGACAACAATTTCTGATGTTTTTTTATGGAAAAAAACATTCTGGAAAACTGTCATATCGATGTCAGTCTTAGGCATAATTCCATGTCTTCTTACATTGCGAGGTAACCACAAGCATTGTAACAAGTTTTCTTCTCTTTGTACCAACAAGGTTTTGAGGCATTGAGCAATATCTGCAATCCCTTTTGCCTTTTGAACGCTTTGTACGGCTTGCATTAACCTCTCTGGACAGTGATTGGGAAGCTTGATTCGACAAATTTCACCAATAACATATGTTTCTGAATTTGTGTATACAGTTTTGCCCATATTGCATACAAAGACCAAACCAGCCACTAAAACCCTCTCTGCTACAGCAATACTATCAATAACATCCTTAGAATACTCAAATACCTTTGTGGGTTGATCTTCGTCAATATCACCACATGGTTGAAACGACATGGCTTCGGACATTCTTCTAAATGCCAAGCAAATAATATTGATTTTTCTGTCTGTGTCAGTCAAAATACCAACTAATCTTTCTGTTCTGTTTCTTACCAAATCTTGTTCTGGAATATGATATGGACTGTATCTGTTGATAGCTTCAAAGGTAGGCACGCCATTTTCTTCCAAAAAGCTTGAGTCCACAGAATTTACAACTGAAAGGTATGAAGATGGAATGACAAAAGAAACATTTTCGACAGTTGTAAATTTACATTCTAGACAAAAAGCCACAACTGTGTAGAACTCTATCCACATTGTCAGTAATCCAAGGTCTGGAAGCATTGGTTCATGATTTTGTCTTTTCTCAAGCTGAATGAACTTTGAAAACTGTTTCAATGCCCATTCAGGATTATTATTGGAAGATGAAAGAAATTCATATGCCTCCATAAATCTTCGGAATAAACAATGAACTAGATCATTTTCCCTCAAAAATCCCAATTCTTCCAAAGTTCTATGGGCTATCATTCCTGTACGATACTCCATAAGAAGATCATGTTCAAATCTTTGTAAAATATCTTTCAATGGTAGATTAATATTGAAGAAATTCATCAGGAATATCATGTTCATAAACAGTTCTGTGTTTTTCTCTCTTATTTTGTTTGTCTTGTCTCTCATCTTATTGTAATTACTTCCCAACATTCTTTCCATCTGCCTTTGTACATATTTGTGTTTTCTTTCTCCCAGCCTATTCTTAAGATGAAATACTTCGCTATTGGTTGATATGGTACTGCCTTCTCCATGTTTGAACTTCAAAAATAGACTACTTAGTAGTAGCTTGCAAGAGCAATATTCATTTTCCTGCCAGTTGTAAAAGCTATCTTGTATTTTCTTCAGTGCCTCTGGAATGGGACTAATAGCTCTGTACCCATCATCAACAAAACACTCCATTTCCATAAAGAGTAAATCTAAATCAATAAGTTTGTTGAAGCCATATTTTGTCAATTTGAGGTGATGACCTTTTGTGCATGGAGTCTGGCATTGACCTTTTACTCCAATTTGATACAATGGACATACCCCTAGCATTCTATGTTGACTTTCAAACTCTTTTTTAAGTTTATTATACCAATCTTTTCCTTTCATAAGTAATTCTTGAGCAATTCGAAATCTTGCATCCTGACCAGATATCCCATACTTTACCAGTTTTTCATTGATTGAAGATCCTTGCATCTTAAGAATGTCTAAAATTCTTGGTTTCTGCTGTGGGTTAAAGATCAATGTTTTATTGACTCCCATATCCAAACCATAAAATCTGTATATGTGATCAAGCCTATGTTTATCTTCAGGTTTTTCCAAGATTACGACTCGCAAGACACTATACAGATTTTGCATCCCTTTTACAACCTGGAAGAGATTTTGTCTGTCTGACAAATCTGAATTGTACATCATCCAATGCATACATTGTAATTGTCCTGCCTCATTTCTAGGTTTTGACTTATTAAATGCTCCCAATGATAGATTTATCCATGACACATCATCTGTCAACTGACCTAATAGAAGACTAGCTTCTCCAGCCCCATTCTGGGAGTCACCATATTTGTAACAGTCACTTCTGTCCAAGAATTTGAAAAGTTCAAAGGCTTCTTTCACTTTTGATTGGACATCTTCTTTCTTGTCTGAAGATGTTCTTCCTTCATCTTGAATACTTATCTCCAATCGTGCTTGGACAATCAAACAGTATCCAATCAAATCTTTTTTCCCACAATCTCTTGCCAATGAAAGTGCTTCGTCCATCTGTCCCTGGTCTAAGTAAAACTGAGTTGCTGCCTTTACAAAACCTAAAATGTAAGATATGAAAAAGTTATCAACTACAAGTCAAACACGTGTATTACAAAACAACCCTATTTTGTCCCAAACTGACAAATTATTATATCCATATTAATTGTTACTTTTGAGAGAAGGATGTGTATATATATAGATATACTGATTGAGGGCTAGGGCTAGGGTTAGGGTTATTGTGTTTCATAAGTGTATGTAGAAAATGTAGAATATTATACATAGGACAATTTAACAAACCTAAATGATTATTAACACACATGCTGTGCATTCAGCTTCTGAGCATCTGCAGAGTGGGGTCACATCAGAGATCATAATGAAAACTAGAGGCTCCCAGGAGCCTGTAATCGCTCACCTGGTTTTCAATTTGACATTGAAAGTTGACAGAAAATGGGGGTGTTACACATAATTTTAAAAGTGGACCACCCAAATGTCATTTTAACTCAAATTTCTGAGCAAAAGATTTTGATGTGATTTTTATCTCATAATATTCCTAACGGAATAAACTGGCTGAAAAAATCTCACAGAAAAACCCAGAATATATGTTAAACTACTCATTGCCATGTAGCTGCAGTTAAAATTTGAGTTCATTTTGATTTGTAATAAAGCAGAAATTGACAACTAAAGAAATATCTATTTTTGGTAACAGCAGCCATTTTGAATGGAGGGTGGCACTGTCGGACACAATCTTGAAAAGGGACCACCCAAAGACCATCCCAGCCAAATTTGCTTTAATTTGGTTCAGCTGTTTCAGAGGAGAAGATTTAAATGTGATCTTTTATCAAAATATGCCTAATTTGCATAATCGGTATAAATCGACTGAAAGAAAAATTTCACAGAAAAACCTGGAATATATGTTAAACTACTCCTTGCCATGTAGCTGCAGTTAAAATTTGAGCTCATTTTGACTTATTTAAAGCAGCAATGGACAATTGAAGAAATTTCTATTTTTAGTAACAGCAGCCATCTTGAACGGAGGGCGGTCGGAACTAGAAGTAACAACACTTGATAAGGACCTTCCAAGGAACATTTCTGCCAAGTATGGTTCCAATCCTAGTTTGTTTTACATATTTCCCAAAGGGTCACTATGTTAAATTATGTCCCCCGCTGGTGGCCATCTTGGATTTTCAATCGGTCCAAAAAGTAACAACACTTGGTTAGCAGCTTGTAATGATCATTCACGACAATCTTCAATTCCATCCTCCATGTAGTATCGGAGAAGATCTTTGAAATTTTAGCAAATCAGAGGCTATTATGGCCCCTGGCAGCCATATTGGATAACCGATCGAAACAAAAAGTGACAACAATTGATCAGAACCTTGTCAGGAACATTTTTGCCAAGTATGGTTCCAATCCATCCTGTGGTTCTTGAGAAGTTTGCTTTACATATTACCCATAGGGTCCCTATGTTAAATTATGTCCCCCGCTGGCAGCCATCTTGGATTTTCAATCGGTCCAAAAAGTAGCAACACTTGGTTAGCAGCTTGCAATGATCATTCATGACAATTTTCAATTCAATCCTCCATGTAGTATCGGAGAAGAAGATCATTAAAAATTTCAGCCAATCAGAGGCTTTTATGGCCCCTGGCAGCCATGTTGGATAACCGATCGTAACGAAAGTACCAACAGTTGGTTAGACCATGCAAATGAACATTCCTGCCACGCTTGGTCCCATTTGCTTCAGTGGTTCTCTAGAAGAAGATTGAAATGTTTACGGACGGACGGACGCCAAGTGATGGCAATAGCTCACATGACCCTTTGGGTCAGGTGAGCTAAAAATGGTCGTCATAGAGGAATTTTTTCAAAATGAGTGGATATTTCAACCCTTTAGAAACTATTAGTCACCCATGGCATCCATACTGGATGTCAGATCATAATTCAATGAAGAGTAATTTTTGAAAACTATCATAATATCATTCAAACAAATTATTCCTTAAAAGGTCAAGAGATGTTCAATACAAAAAAAAATGAAACCTGAGATATAAACATATGATGGATTGAAGACACACAGAAAACAATGACAAAAATAGTATCGCCAGGTTAGCTAAAATATACATACAGTGAAACCTGTCTTAACTGAATCCTGAGTAAACTGAAAACCTGCCTAAACCAGACAGACTTTACAGTACCATCTACTAAATATCTATGTAAATTATACCTGTGTAAACCAAACAAATTCTTCACACCCAAAGGGGTTCAGTTTAGACAGGTTTTACTGTATAATCAAAATCTCTATTTTATTTTAAAATGCTAACCATTGTCTTTAAGTATTTTTGCTGCATGTTTCATGTATTCATTGTTTTGATTATGGTATTTCTTTAGGAAATCTACTCTGTCCTGAATACTGGACAATCTATTTAATGATGCTAACATCTTCCCTAGATTTCTGGTAGCATGGTACATATCGGCTGCCATGTATGCTAACTGATCCTCTGTATGTTGCCTCCGTGGCGCATGGTCGTTCAGATGTTGTGGCAATGGCTTACCCTGTTCTTCAAATTCCTGGAAATGGAGAAGTTATATCAAATATAAATTGCATTCATTAAAAAGCCACTTCCAACAATTTGTATTTAGCTATATCAAATGCTAAGGCCAAAAAATACCTGATTCTTGAAGAAGAAGAAATTGGGTAGGTAGGTATGTAAGTAAGCAAAACCCCCTTTTATATATATATTTGCATATGCTATACTAAGATTCTGACAGTGCTCGTCCAAAAATAGAAGCAAAAACCGTAGGGTATTCTCAAAAAATTAGGGTTGGTAGGGTTAGTAGAAACACATGGATTTTTCTTTTTTTGGCCCAATAACACACATTCCAGAAATAGATAATGATGCTATTACTTACTATTATGACCACAGCACCCAAGGATGATTCAAACCATTTTAGTTTTCATTTAGCTTAGTGCTTTCCAAGGAAAAGGTTTTTAAAAATGATTTTTGATCAAACTAGAACTGTGAGTGACCTCACTGAGTGATACCCCCCCCGCTTGCAGTTTAGTAGGAGTTGTGCTTACAAGGTACATGTCTCCCCCCCCTTTTTGTGAAAGTATAAGTTGAATTATCTCCCCTTTTAAATTTTGGACAGCAACCATATTCCTTCATGCACATCTGCAGGTAGTGTACTACAAGTGTGTAAAGTTTCATAAAAATCCAATAAGCCGTTTAGGAGGAGTTGCGCTGACAAGGTACATGCCTCCCCCCCTTTTCGTGAAGGTATAAGTTGAATTATCTCCCCTTTTAAATTTTGGATAGCAACCATATTCCTTCATGCACATCTGCAGGTAGTGTACTACAAGAGTGTAAAGTTTCATAAAAATCCAGTAAGCCGTTTAGGAGGAGTTGCTCTTACAAGGTACATGGACGGACGGACAGACAGGATGATTCCTATATACCCCCCAAACTTTGTGTGCGGGGGGTATAATTAAGCCTTCATTGGATGTTCATCAAAAATTGGTCAAGTGACAAATTTCAGATAATAAAACATAAAATATACATTGAACAACTCCTTATAAGGTAACAGTTCAAATATCAGCTCTTTCCAGCTATTTGAAGAAAAGTCTATTTTTAGTAATAGCAGCCATCTTGGATGAATGGTAGGGCTGCAGATACATTTGAAAGAGGGCCATTTAATTACCACAATAGCAAAGTTCTGTTTAATTTTGACCGACAGTTTCAAAGAAGAAGATTTTTTGGGGTGAAGTAGGCATAATTTGCATACTCGTCAAAGATTTTAGAAGATTACAACTCTACATGTGGTGGTTCATCTGCATGCTAGATAGAGGTGTCTGAGTTATCTTTAATACCGGTATTGATGGTAAGGTTATTGGTGAATGCATACCTGTTAACCTTCCCGCTTTTGAGCTCGGCCTCCCGCGCGGGAGACTAAAAACTCCCGCTTTGAAATACTTCTCCCACATTATCTCCCGCGACCATAAATTTGATTAAAATCGAAAAGTTGGACGCCATTTTTGTTGTTTTTATCAGCTGGGTCATTAAAACGTTTGCGTGAATCAGCCGATTGTTACTCGGAATTCTCTCGGTTTTTACTAGAAACGCCGACAATGTAAGTTGTTTGCAATATCGAATGGATAACTGCACGAATCAAAGTTGTGGAAAAAGAAAATTTGAAGGCGAGTATAGTTCAATTACTTGCTTAAATACGAAAAAAACTTTAAAAAAAATACAGTTCAACTATGTCACAATCAAGGAGACGTTGGAATTCAGGACCTAGCACCCCTTCTTCAAAGAAGAAGAAACATTATTGCAAATTCTTGGAGGACTGGACAAAATTATACGATTGGGTGCAGCCTACTTCTTTAGGGAATGATATGGAATTTTGCAAACTTTGTTCTACAAATTTTAGTGTCAGCCATGGTGGTGTATATGATATTAAAAGACATGCTGATGGAGATTCACACAAAAAAGCAGTTGCTTCAACAAGGAAATCAACCATTCTTAAAAATGCAGACCCAGAGAGAATTTTTTCCATGTTAAAAAAAATCCAGACAGATATGAGATCTGAGTTGAACAATGACACACTTTGTTCTTTATTATGTGCAAAGCAAAATCAAAACTTGTTGTGTTATGAGTACGAACCAAGTGACTGTTCTAAGATCAGCAAAACAAGCTGTATTGTCCTACCAAAGTGGTTTGAAGTAATGTTGCTCAGCAACAACATTAAAAGTTGTACAGTAAATTTTGTTTGCTTTAATCTAAAAATTTTAGTGTGAAAAAGTTCGTCACGCAAAATCTCCCACATTAAATAGTTGGAATGTGGGAGATCTCCCACATACACAATCTCTGAGGTTAACAGGTATGGTGAATGTCATCACTTTCAGAAATTTTTCAGCTATATTATGACTACCTGACTTAATAGGTGAGGAAATACTGGATAGTTATATTGAACTGATGAGTGAAATCCCCACCTAGCAGTCGGCTGAAACACAATATAGGGCTCCTACTCAAAAGCAGTGTTTTATGTGCAATATTAACCTATTTCCATTGTATTTAAAAGTATCACTTTAATATCATGTTTTGGATGGTGAAACACAGAAGTTGCATACAAAATTTCAAGAAGATATCTCTCATAGTTTTTGAGTAACAAGCAAAAGGATACCGAAAAATGTGCACAAATAAGATGCTATGCTGTTGCACTTGAAATTTGTTTATTTTTACACCAAAATTTACTTTTCAAAATAGGAAAACAACAAAACTATTTTAATATAAATCTTAAAAAAAATTAATCAGGATTAATTTGATACCAAATTCATGAAAATCGGACATCAATTGGAGAAATTAACAGGCTTCATCCAAAAATCTGTAGGGTTTGTAACCAGTAAAAAAATCTTCTAGGAAACACTGTCAAAAGATTGATATTTTCATGTTTGAAGATGTAAAATACACAGAGTAGTTATAATCAGTCAAATTAAGAATAATTGTAGACAGAATAAAAACTACAGAACAGAAAATATGGCTACGGACACTACAAAAACCATGTAACTATATTTAAGGGTGTAATTATAATCTTGTGTGAATAAATGTTAATTAAAAAGAGAAATAACAAGTAATTCTGAGTAATCTTAACATCATACCAACTTCAGACATTATAGATCATAGAAAACATGTTACTTTTAAGAATAACAGTACTTGAATTTTCAGCTCTGCTGCAACACTTCATTGCCCTTTATTGTGTTTTACCCAAATAGGTGGTCTCTGAAAACTTCAACATTGGGTGCCAACCCTTGTCAGTCATGATAGACTTGTCATCAGAAGTCAACAAGTTTTACCTTCCCATTTTTTAATACTATCTTGAAATGTGTTACCTTCTTCTGGATTTTGAATCTTTTCAGTGTATCAAATGCCATGTCATACATCTCATGATCACACAGTGTGTCAATAGCTTTATCAAAGAAGCCTAGTCTTTCATAGCAAGCACTGCTTTCTATTGGACGTCTCAACTTTCTGTAGGTCTCTGCTGATTTTTCAAGCTGAAAATAAAATTCAACATAAATTAGATTTTTCAAAAGCCAAACTGACATTTCATCTAGAGGCTCCCATCAGCTTGTAATTGCTCAAGAACCATCACAGCCAAATTCAATTTAAATAGGTTTTGGTTTAGTGTGTTCTCAATCTAATTAAAATTAGATCTACATACTCACTGTGTAGCATCACCTCGAAGCAGGTGGAAAAACAAACGTGAAGTCAGGTAAGGTCAAATTCTTCTTATGTTCATTATATTCTACGTTTTGCTGACAAGTAAAGTTTTGTGATATTCATTCCTAATAATGTAGCTACTATTTAAGGCTGATTATGATCCATAATTGGCTTTCTCTCTCTTCAAATCGTCAGAATAGGACCGGGTGGTACCTGTTCAAAGAAGCATGTGACGAGATCAAAGTTGTAAAAAACATGTTTATCCTTCAACTATTCATTTGACGTTTTTGTAGAACAAAGTTTTATCATATTTAAGCTTGAACAAAATTGTATTTTGAAATAAACTATTGTTTTCACAGAGAAATTCATGTAAATCAAGCGGATAAATTGTATGGCGAATAGTTGTTTACTGTACGGGGAATAGATACTTTTCTATTTGCTGTACAGCGATGTCACTTTATTTACATGCATTTAATTAGATTGAGAACACACTAAACCAAAACCTATTTAAATAGTAGCTACATTATTAGGAATCAATATCACAAAACTTTACTTACACGTAGAATATAATGAAAATAAGAAAGAATTATGACCTTACCTGACTTCACGAGGTACCTATATCCGGTGGTGATGCTACACAGTGATACTTGCTCCCTATATTCTATCGGTTTTTTGTTTGGTCGCTCATGTACTACATGAGCGACCAAAAAAAAAACCCAGAGGCTCTCAAGAGCCTGTATCGTTCACTTGGTTATAAAAAGAACCAATTGGTCCTATGTAAAAACTATGTCCTGCGGTGGTGGACATCTTGGATTTCGGATTGGCATAAAAAACCAGAACTTTTTAGAGGACCTTCAAATAAATATTCCTGGACAGTTTGGTTTCAATTGTCTAAGTGGTTTAAGAGAAGAAGCGTTTTGAATTATTTTTCCCATAGGGTCCAATGTTAAACTAAGTCCTGCCATAGCCGCCATTTTGAATTTTATATCGGAACAAAAAACCTAAAGTATGTAGCGGACCATCCAATGAACATTCGTGTACAGTTTGGCTTTAATCATATTTGTAGTTTCTGAGAAGAAGGCATTTGAACATTTTCCCATAGGGTCCAATGTTAATCTATTTCCTGCAGTGGAGGCCATCTTGGATTTCCAATCGGCATAAACAACCTAAATTTTGTAGAGGACCTTCCAATGATCATTCCTGGGCAGCTTGGTTTAAATTGTCCAAGTGGTTTCAGAGAGGAAGCATTTTGAAACACTTTTCCCATAGGGTCCAATGTTAAACTAAGTCCTGCTGTAGCTGCCATCTTCCATTTTATATCGGAACAAAATACCTAAACTTTGTAGAGGACCATCCAATGAACATTACTATCTAGTTTAGATTCAGTCTGATTTGTAGTTTCTGATAAGAAGGCATTTGAACATTTTCCCATAGGGTCCAATGGTAATCTATGTCCTGCAGTGGCGGCCATCTTGGATTTCCGATCGGCATAAAAAAAACAGAAACTTTGTAGAAGACCTTCCAATATCATTCCTGGGCAGTTTGGTTTCAATTGTCCATGTGGTTTAAGAGAAGAAGCGTTTTGAAACATTTTTCCCATTGGGTCCAATGTTAACCTAAGTCCTGCCGTAGCTGCCATTTTGAATTTCATATCAGAACAAAAAACCTACAGTTTGTAGAGGACCATCCAATGAACATTCATGTACAGTTTGGCTGTAATCATATTTGTAGTTTCTGAGAAGAAGGCATTTGAACATTTTCCCATAGGGTCCAATCTTAATCTATGTCCTGCGGTGGAGGCCATTTTGGATTTCCGATCGGCATAAAAACAGTAACTTTGTAGAGGACCTTCCAATGATCATTCCTGGGCAGTTTGGTTTCAATTGTCCAAGTGGTTTCAGAGAAGAAGTTTTTGAAACATTTTTCCCATAGGGTCCAATGTTAAACTAAGTCCTGCCGTAGCCGCCATTTTGAATTTCAGATCGGAACAAAAAACCTAAAGTCCGTAGAGGACCATCCAATGAACATTCATGTACAGTTTGGCTTTAATCATATATGTAGTTTCTGAGAAGAAGGCTTTTGAACATTTTCCCATAGGGTCCAATGTTAATCTATGTCCTGCGGTGGTGGACATCTTGGATTTCAGATCAGCATAAAAAACCCAAACTTTTTAGAGGACCTTCAAATGATTATTCCTGGACAGCTTGGCTTCAATTGTCCAAGTGGTTTAAGAGAAGAAGCGTTTTGAAACAATTTTCCCACAGGGTCCAATGTTAAATTAAGGCCTGCCGTAGCCGCCATTTTGAATTTTATATCGGAACAAAAAACCTAAAGTATGTAGCGGACCATCCAATGAACATTCATGTACAGTTTAGATTCAGTCTGATTTGTAGTTTCTGAGAAGAAGCCATTTGAACATTATCCCATAGGGTCCAATGTTAATCTATTTCCTGCAGTGGATGCCATCTTGGATTTCCGATCGGCATAAAAGACCTAAATTTTGTAGAGGACCTTCCAATGATCATTCCTGGGCAGCATGGTTTAAATTGTCCAAGTGGTTTCAGAGAGGAAGCGTTTTGAGACACTTTTCCCATAGGGTTCAATGTTAAACTAAGTCCTGCTGTAGCTGCCATCTTCCATTTTATATCGGAACAAAATACCTAAACTTTGTAGAGGACCATCCAATGAACATTACTGTCTAGTTTGGATTCAGTCTGATTTGTAGTTTCTGAGAAGAAGGCATTTGAACATTTTCCCATAAGGTACAATGTTAATCTATGTCCTGCGGTGGTGGCCATATTGGATTTCCGATCGGCATAAAAAAACACACACTTTGTAGAGAACCTTCCAATGATAATTCCTGGACAGTTTGGTTTCAGTTGTCCAAGTGGTTTCAGAGAAGAAGCATTTTGAAACATTTTTCCTATAGGGTCCAATGTTAAACTAAGTCCTGCCGTAGCCGCCATTTTGAATTTCATATCGGAACAAAAAACATAAAGTTTGTAGAGGACCCTCCAATGACCATTCCTGTACAGTTTGGCTATAATCATATTAGTAGTTTCTGAGAAGAAGGCATTTTAACATTTTCCCATAGGGTCCAATGTTAATCTATGTCCTGCAGTGGCAGCCATCTTGGATTTCCAATCGGCATAAAAAACAGAAAATATGTAGAGGACATTCCAATGATCATTCCTGGGCAGTTTGGTTTCAATTGTCCAAGTGGTTTCAGAGAAGTGTTTTGAAACATTTTTTCCATAGGGTCCAATGTTAATCTTAGTCCTGCTGTAGCCGCCATTTTGAATTTCATATCGGAACAAAAAACCTAAAGTTTGTAGAGGACCATCCAATGAACATTCATGTACAGTTTGACTTTAATCATATTTGTAGTTTCTGAGAAGAAAGCATTTGAACATTTTGCCATAGGGTCCAATGTTAATCTATGTTCTGCGGTTGCGGCTATCTTGGATTTCTGATCGGACATAAAAAACAGAAACTTTGTAAAGGACCATCCAAGGAACATTCCTGCTAAGTTTGGTTCCAATTGGCCAAGTGGTTTCGGAGAAGAAACTTGAAATGTGAAAAGTTTACAGACGACGGACGCCAAGTGATGACAACTAAAAACGATAGAAAATAGGGAGCAAGTGTGTAGATCTAATTTTAATTAGATTGGTGTGTTCTGAGAAGAGGATCTAAATGTGATTTTTTTTCTTTATCAAACATACGACTAATTTATATAATTGATATTAATCTGCTGAAACAAAAAATTCATTGTTAAACCCGTAAGATATGTTGAACTACTCTTTTGTCATCCAGCTGCATTTAAAATTTGAGCTCATTTTGACTTAAAATACAGCAGCAATGGACGATTAAAGGAATTGCTATTTTTAGTCATGATAGCCATCTTGAATTGAAGACAGGGCTATAGGACACAATTTTGAAAGTGGGTAATCCGAATATTATTCTAGTCCAATTTGGTTTCATTTGGATAAATAATTCCCAAGGAGAAGTTTTAAATAAAATTTTTATCAACACAAGATTGCTACATGTATATGTCCCCAGCAGCAACTGAAAAAGATGCCTTGATTGATGTTGAACGTCCAGCGAGCAATTTTTCAGCTATATTCAGGACGAGAACATGTTTACAATAAATCAATATGTAGGTTGAAAACGGGGAATGGATAGGCCAATGGGCAAACAAAATTTAAACGCCACGGCACTCGAAACAAGGAAAGGTGATGGGTAGGGACGGAGAATTTAGCCAGTGCAACAGGTCTCTTATGGACCACTCATCATGAGCTGTTACACTGGGTTCTTTAAGGTTCGAAGAGGGTGGCAATCTCTCAACACGTGACCTCGGTTTTATTTACGTCTTATCCGAAGGACAGGGTTGGTTGTCAATTTATACATCCCGCACAACCAACAGATGCCCTTTCAAGCCTAAGAAGCTCTCGGTCCCATTTCTATACCCCGGGGTTGACCCCTTTTAGAGGACTAGTGCCTCTAGGAGAGAGAAACCTGGTGCCTATTCTACCCCCGGCACACCCTCTAGGAGGGGGGTTGTAATGTATGTTATCCATGTGATATATTTATATCAGTAAAGGTATCCCCTCTACTGTGTTTTCAAAATTCAAAAGAATATCAGCCCTTGTAGAAGACAGAGGAGGAGTTGCATTCATGACAAGCAATCCAATTAAATATGAGTGAACACCTTCTGTCATACAATGTCAGAAGAGTTGAATTCACAACATCTTACTAATTTACACTATGCATAAAATAAATAAGTCCCATAATTTTGTCGAATCAAAAAAACATCACAACAGACTCATCCACATGTCATGACTAATAATCCTACAAAATATGAACATATTCTGTCATACAGTTTCAGAGGAGTTGCGTTCACAAAATGTCAGAGATGGGGGGACAGAGACCATTACTATATGGGCTGTTTAAAAAAAAATGACCCCAAAGTGTGACATAGGTGACCAAAATTAAAGTAATTGGAAATTGATGTCCTATTGAATTTTAAGGACCCACATAAGTCCAAGTTTACTAATTTATTATCGGTTTGTGAAAGAAATTAAGGGAAAACAAATTTGCAACATTTTATTAATGGCTTTTGATCTATATTTTTGTAACACTAACAATATTTCTCAACAAGATTACAACAGAAGTAATTCTAAAAATTATTGTACATTATTAATCTATTGATACAACGAAGTTCAAATATTAATTTGCGATCATTTTTAACCAATATTTTTAATTTAGAGATAAAATTTAATATATTTTAACCATTTTTGAAAGTAATTTTTTGGTTTCTTATTACAAAAGTTTCTGTTTCTCTTAAACTAGAGGCTCCCAGGAGCCTGTATAGCTCACCTGAGTATAATAACAACATCAGTCAATAAAACTTGATAAAAAATAACAAATGTAACCCTCGTCATTGCAGACCCCCTCNCCAAAAAAATTTGGGCATTTGGGCAGGGGTTCCACACTGATATGAAAAGTACATTTGAAGACACATACACGATACTAATTCATTCACTGAAAATTTCATAGAAATTGCTTTATCCATTTTTGCGTTGTTACACTCCTGACATATTTTTTTTATATATCAACTAAAGTGAATATTTCAACAGAAATAGGTGTTGAAATTGGAGTCCAATGAATAAAACAGGCCATCAGCATATAATTTAACAATTATCTATTAGAGAANAAAAAAAATGCATTTCAAGAGGAATAACTCTTCACATAGTTGTCAGACATTTTCAACTGTGGAACTTTTTTTGTAGATCTTAACATGCTGAACATTTTTGCCATTTAAACTTGACATCTATCTCTTATAGTCTTTGAAATAAAGGACGAAAAGTATTAAAATTTTGAAAATTTGATGAAAAAAAGGGCAATTACTCCAAAATGGGAAAATGGGATTTACTTCAAAATTGCAGGGTAGGTAGATCTTGATAGCTGCACATTTTTCCAGTTCCAACTTATTATCTATTTCTTATAGTTTTTGAAATATCAGACGAAAAGTATTAAAATTTTGAAAATTTGATGAAAAAAGGGCAATAACTCCAAGATGGGTAATCAGATTTTCTTCAAAATTGAAGGGTTGGTAGATCTGATCATGTTGAACATGTTTGCAATTCAAACTTATCATCTATCTCTTATAGTTTTTG
>MJUT01023511.1:135327-145552 GCA_002080005.1 Gigantidas platifrons
TTTTTGAAATATAAGACGAAAAGTATTAAAATTTTAAAAATTTGATGAAAAAAGGGCAATAACTCCTAGATGGGTAATCAGATTTTCTTCAAAATTTCAGCATAGTTAGATCTTGCCATGCTGATCATTTTTACTCGATGTCAGATTTCTGATATTATCAACGGTTTTTGAGTTATTACCAAAAACGAGCAATTTTACCATATGTTCTATTCTTAGTAACAGCGGCCATGTTGATTGGTGCACGGCTTCACCGGAGACAATTTTAAAACTAGACACCCTAGTGACGATTCAGACAAAGTTTGGTTCCAATTGGTCTGGTAGTTTCAGAGGAGAAGATTTTTTTTAAAGTTTACGACATACGACAGACGACGGACGCCAAGTGATGGCAATAGCTCACATGACACTTCGGGTCAGGTGAGCTAATAAAGGTCCACACTGATATGAAAAGTACATTTGAAGACACATACACGATACTAATTCATTCACTGAAAATTTCATAGAAATTGCTTTAATCATTTTTGCATTATTCACAAATGACAAATGAAAAACACATGTATTTTTACCTAATTTTGTTACACTCCTGACATATTTTTGTATATATATATATATATCAACTAAAGTGAATATTTCAACAGAAATAGGTGTTGAAATTGGAGTCCAATGAATAAAACAGGCCATCAGTGTATAATTTAACAATTATCTATTAGAAAAATATTAATTTGCTTGATACTAAGACTTAAAGTTGACTGCAAGCAGCTGTATCAAGTAACTTAGGGCAGTAAAATACTTGAAAAATACATTCTACCAAATTTATTTACTTCTCACTTGCTTTCTTATTACATCAGAAAAGTTCACATTTGTTTTATTTATTCACATTGTTTTAATATTTTGTTTGGTGGTAAGTACAAAAATAGGTCAGGAGTGTAACAAATGTTCAACTCAATGGAGACTTGTAGAGTTTTTGATGCTGAAGAAGGAAGGACTCACCCTAACTTTCCTCTGTCTGTTTTAATTTTGATGATATGACATGAGATTGGTAATTTTAGAGCTATGGTCTATTGACAAGAATGAAGGTATTGGCAGCCATATTTGTCGACTGATCAAAATCACAGCTAAAGTTTTGAACTAGATACCATATAAAGGAACATCCACACCAAATTTGGTTCCAATCTGCCCATTGGATTCAGAGGAAATGACTTTAAAAAAAAAATTACTACGACGGATGCCAAATGATGGAAATAGCTAAAAAGTAGGATTTGTGTCAGGAGTGTAACATTTTATGTTGATAGTTAAATACATAGCTATTTTCCAATGAATGAAACAATTATTCACAAACATTTGATATTTTAATTATCAATATTTATATCCTTCATTTCTGCTTTGTGAAAACTAGAATGTCTTAATCATTTTTGAAAAACTCTTTGAAGTGCTCATGATTATATAGATTATTTTTCAATCAGCGGCTTAAATAAATTATAACAAGGAGATAGAATGCTACAAATATAATAGAATTGCATTACAATACCTCAGCAAGACACAGATGATCAGTTTCAGTCAACCATATTTTCTAAATCTGACTAAAAAGTAAGTTTAATAGTGCTTGTATTTAATTGGATAAAAGCGTTACACTCCTGACATAGATGTTTTGGTCACACAAAAGAACTGGCGGTCTTCAGATCATTATGCTTGTCACTCATGATCTTTGAGAGGACTGTTGACTAAATTAAAACACAAAATATTATAATTAATAAGATTGTGTTAAAATTATGACCTTGTAAATTTAAATGTTACACTCCTGACATATTCCACAGGTGTTCTTCTATTGAATATAGGATTGATGTAAAAGCTCACAGAGACATGTTGATGCTTCTGGTTTCAGCTATGATACTTAAAGAGACAATTAACCATTGTAAGTTGTTGAGAAGTATGCTACATACCTAAATAATTTCACTTTTAGACAACACAAACAGTTTTATTGACCATTATTTTTTTTATACATGTTAATTTTACCTATCCGGTCCTGTCTTCAAAATTACAAAAAAATCCATAAATTATGCATGAAATTTTAGCTAAAATATCAAAGTTTTCCATAAGATATATTTTTCTACTGTACAATTATTTGTTTTCTAATTAGACAACATGGCAGTACATGCATCTTTGTAAATGTCACACTAAAAGTGTTACACTCCTGACATTTTTTGATACATTTTTGGACGCTATTTTTTAGTGGTAGCAGATAATGCCGTGAAATTTTGCAGCAAAGTTCTATGTACCAAAGTACATATTCTGATACAAAAAGATCCAATTTAAATCATCACATATTAGAATGGTCAATGATAAAAGAAATGGGGTCATTTTTTTTTAAACAGCCCATATCTCTCTGTCATGGAGCATTGGGAACAATAAGCCTAATTTGCATGATCAATATCAATAGACTGAAAGAAAAAAATTCACAGCAAAATCTGGAAGATATGTTGAACTAATCTTTGTCAAGCAGCAGCAGTTTAAAATTTGAGCTCATTTTGACTTAAAATAAAGCAGTACAATGTAATGCTTAAAAAAGAAATTTAGATTTTTTTGTAACATCAGTCACTTTTAATGGAGAAAGAGAAGAGTCCAACACAAGGGGACTACTGAAGGACCGACCCAGCCAAGCTTGGTTTAATTTGGTTCCGTGGTTTCAGAGGAAACAAATTAATGTGAATTCTTATCAATATATGTTTAATTTGCAAAATCTGTATAAATCAGCCGAGTGAATAATTTAACCATAAAATACTCATTGTCATGCAGATGAGTTCAAATTTTAGCTCATTTTGACTTGCTATACAAAGTTATATTTCTATTATTAGTAATGGCAGCCATCTTGAATAATATCACAAGCACATACAGTGCATTTCAGACAAAAGTCACATAAAATGATCATTTGGTACCCAGACATGCCGAACAGTATGTTAAACATATTTGAATAAGTTGATTAAGAATACCTGGCCCATTTTTTCATACAGGTGAGCCAACAGCTCTCTTTCTCCAGCATTCTGCAAACATTTTGCTGCATGTACAGGAAGTTCAACTTCTAAATACTGCTCTGCTGCTATGAGAAATTCCTCCCTCATCTTAGGTGGGTTGTCTTTGATCCTAGAAGCCTTCAGTGCCCTCTGATGAGACATTGCCACTCTCTCCATGTAAGGCTCTTTGCCCTGTCTGTAACACTTGGCTGCCACTTCGTACAAGTTGTGCTTCATGAAATCTTGAGCTTTTTTTAGCCATTCCTGTGGCTTCGACTCCTCTGCAAACATTTCACCAGTTGAAACTGAAAAATAAAAGCAGGTGAATATGCAAAAATAATTACGTTATCAATGATTTTCAAAGAAGTACATGATATATCCATATCAACATTTTCTTACAAGAACCACGGCCAATTTGAAAAAGTAATTTTGTCCAATTTTTTCTTAAAATATTTTACAACCAGTAATTGTGCTAGGACTTGGTTAATTAAACTTGCACTTCAGAACCTAGCAATAAATATTCAACAAAGGATGGTCCATCAGAGCAGCAATCATATGGTAGCTGGGTTTACGTTGATGCCCATCACCAATAGGGCTGAGAGTTAAATCAAAAACATAGGCTAACATTAATATAATTCATTAACATAGGAATTCATACATTTAATGATAATACAACCTTTGTATCTATGTCAAAACTGGAAAAAAACAAATACGACAAAGAATTTATCCAAATTCAGTTTTTGCAATTACCAATGCAAAAAGTTGGGGAGCCATCGTTGATTTTGTTTGCTTATTTGATGGTGTTTAACACCACATTCAACAATATTTCAGCTATATCATGGCGGTCAGTTTTATTGGTGTAGGAAACCAGACGACCTGGAGAAAACCACAGACCTGTCGCAAGTCACTGACCAACTTTATCACATAATGTTGAACATCTTGCCCTGATCGAGATTCAAACTCACAACATCAGTAATGATAGGCACTGATTGCATATGTAGTTGTAAATCCAACTACCACATGATCATGGTCACGACGACCCCAGCAGCGATCATGTGATAGTTGGTTTTACGTCTATGCCCATCATCAATATGGCCGAGAGTTAAATTAAAAAGAGTTGTTAAAAACTAGAGGTTCAGCACTGAGCTGAGCCTGTGTCGCTCACCTTGCATTCTGCTCTGAAGAAACTTAATACAGAACATTCCATAGCCTATAGGTGATTCCCACTAAGGCTGTCACGGTTATCCGTGTAACCGTCGGCGGTTAGATTTCAAATACTATCCGTTTAAAGAATTAGTAAACGGTTAACCGTAATGTATACGTGTATACGAGATCAAGCGTAAAATACGGTCAAGTAAAAGTACAGTAACATCGGTAAAACAAAAAATCAATAACAATCTGAATTGAGATTAAAGATCAATTACATTGTCAATAAATGTTAATTTTGTCATTGTTTGTAGCCGGTGACATGTGTCAAAACAACATTGAGACAGTCCCTTTTATTCATTACCCAATCAAATGTTTAACAAACATCAAGTCATCAGGTGAACAGTGTATCCCAATACACAACTTGGAAAATAAATATGTACATTGGGCACTAACGTTGGGTCGTTTAACACACTGTCGTTTTACGAGAAGAGCTCAGAGTTTGAGAGTACTTATTATTTCATATTCCTGACAAACCCATCACTGTAACTCGTAGATCTTATCACGTTTTACATGTCAATGGAAGTTAATTCAATAATGTCGGAGTTTACATCGGACACAAAATTGCTTCCATGTACACATGTATAAAGACAAGTGTAGCATACCAAAATTGTTCTTGTCATTTCATGGGTGTGATTTTAAGTCTTAAAGTTCGAGATCTTCCACAAAAAAGCCAAAAACACAGACTTTTCAGTAAAACCGTACTTTCATAATCACAATAGCTGCATGCTTCACATGAGGCTTTTCAATTACCATTTAAATGGGATCGGTTCGTTAATGAAGGTCTGCGTTAAACGGATAGTGATTTTGCTAACCGTGACAGCCTTAATTCCCACAGGACTCTACATTAACATTTTTTTTAACTTGTCCCTTCGGACAACTAACTAAAACGAGTTGCAAGTCAAAATCGTTTGGTCTTGTTTTATACTCAGCTATAAAAAAAAACTTCCGGTAGGGGATGGGGATGACCTCGGCCCTCAACTCTTGGGGCATTTAATTTGTCTATTCACCCTGATCATAAATATATATGGCTTAGGGGAGGGAATCTCAACCATTAAAAATTCACCTCAGATAGGGGGTGGGGTATGACCCCCGGGGCCTGAGCTATAAGGCAATTAATTTGCCTAGTCACCCTCATCATAAATATATATGGTTTAGGGGTGGGGATCTCAACCATTAAAAAGTTCACTTCAGGTAAGGGGTGGGTATGACCTTCCAGGGCCTGAGCTATAAGGCATTTAATTTGCCTAGTCACCTTGATCATAAATATATATAGTTTAGGGGGTGGGGATCTCAACCATTAAAAAGTTTGCTTCAGGTAGGGGCTGGGGTATAACCCCCTGGGCCTGAGCTATAAGGCATTTAATTTGCCTAGTCACCCTGATCATAAATATATATATCTTAGGGGTGGGGATCTCAACCATTAAAAAGATCACTTCAGGTATGGGGTAGGGTATGACCCCAGGGCCTGAGCTATAAGGCATTTAATTTCCCTCGTCACCCTGATCATAAATATATATGGTTTAGGGATGGGGATCTCATCCATTAAAAAGTTCACCTCAAGTAGGGGGTGGGGTATGACCCCCGGGGCCTGCGCTATAAGGCATTTAATTTGCCTAGTCAACCTGATCATAAATATATATGGCTTAGGGGTGGGGTATGACCCCAGGGCCTGCGCTATAAGGCATTTAATTTGCCTAGTCATCCTGATCATAAATATACATGGTCTAGGAGTGGTGATCTCAACCATTAAAAAGTTCACTTCAGGTAGGGGGTGGGGTATAACCCCCAGGGTCTGAGCTATAAGACATTTAATTTGCCTAATCACCCTGATCATAAATATATATGGCTTAGGGGTGGGGATCTCAACCATTAAAAAGTTCACCCCAGGGCCTGAGCTATAATGCATTTAATTTGCCTAGTCACCCTGATCATAACTAGAACTGTCCGCATAGCGGGACTAATACCCCTCTCTTCACTCTGACTGTGTCCAAGATTATTGAAAACTAAGTCTACACGGAAAATATATTATTTGTCAAATTATAATCTTTAATCACATTCAACAAAAATAAAAACGTCGTAGCATAAAAACTGTAAGAGGAGTTGCACGGACAAACCATGTACCCTTTCAGTCAAATTCACAAATAAAATGAAAGCACCAAAGGTGATGTTAAACGATCGAACATGCTTGCATGTAGATTTTTTGTATGCTATGCACAATCGCAAAATATCAGTATACTTCTAGAAAAAGATGTCAAACTTTGAAATAGTAAATTGAGAGCAAACTCCAGAGACATCAATATGTTATTCACATATAGGGGGAACTACTACATGTAATATAATTATTGAATAGTGCCAAAAATGGAAAGAACAGTTGGTGTAGGAGCTACTACTATAACATGCAACAACCCAGTTTTACATTCTATTACATTATTATTTTATTTCGCATCAACTGTTTCCCAGACACCACATCTGTTTTGAAGGGGCAAGCAAATCAATGTGACAGTCAAAGTGAAATATAGTGCATTTGTGGGTTTAATTTTATACCTTGGAAAAGGGAAATATTTTTCTATATGGGGTCTTTTTCGCGGAAGGGGAATGTGACTCTTGAAAAAATTTACAACACTTGTTAATAGATCTGACGATGAACTCTTATCCAATGATATATATATATATATAGCCTTCCGAAGACAACATCCGTGTCCTTTCCATTTTCATCTTTTTTGTTTCGAAGCCAACATCAACATTCAGTTCCCGGAATTCCCTCATCCATTTACGGACACCTACTGGAATATTATACAGGTTTTTTTTCCATTATTTGTGTCCAAGTTTGTTTGCTGGTTGCCCTACATCGATACTTTCATTTCATGCTTATTTTTAGGTGGAACATACTTTAAAAGAATGCATTGTTGACATAAATACGTCAGCAGTGAGTCAAGGTTAACAGGTCAAAACCTCTTCGGGATTTTCTAGACTTTTCATTAGATAGTACGTCAAACATTAGAACACATGTTGTCTAAAGCACTGGTTCCCAATCCTGAACAAAACTACGATGGTCGAGAACTAACGACACTGACAAACCAGTTGAATTGTAACCCCCAGCAGCGTAGGATATATATAGACTACGTTTTAAAATCTATTCTAAAATTAAAAACAGAAAACACACATTTCGGAACAGGACAAAAGTAGAAAGGTACAATTTTTGTACACTTGCTGAAATATCCACACGCATTTTTTGTTGTTCAAATGTCAATTTTCAGACGCAGTACGAAAATCAAAGTCTCTTACATAGTAAACCAGTGTTCTAGCTAGGATTTCAAAAGGGCAGGGTGCTACTTCTGAAAAGGGCACTTTTATGCATAAACGTTGGATGAAAAAGGGCACTTCAATGCGCAGAGCTTCTATAGCTACAGAGTTAATATGGTCAGTACTTGATTCATGCTCTTTAATTTTATCTAGTCTAAGTGACACACATCCTGTTGCAGTGATTGGGATTACCACGCGCCCTGCGCCATAGTCGCATTATCTGACGAAATGGCGCATTTCCACATAAAAGCTCCGCGTCATATGCGCACATTCGTTTTCTGATGAAGTCAGACATACATACAGCCGAACCGTTCTGTCAAGACTGCACGGACATAGTCCCATAGAAAATTTTTAATCCCAATCACTGTATCTAATTTATAATTTAGTTTTTATTTCAAAATGATCTGTGAAAGTTCAACTGCAAATCAACATCGATATCTGGTACCTTGTGTACATACAATTTTATACGGAATTCAGGCTTAAATAAATCGTAAACCAGTTTCAAAAACTGATATATCTGATAACCGCAAAGTACAACAACGAGCAACAACGGACTTATAACACTTTCCCGGCGGGAAGTATCGGATACCGATCAGCATGTCACTTTCCCGTGTGTTTTTTTACTTTCCCCGGGAAACGTGAAATGGGAATTTTCATGCATTGCACAGCGTTTATCATGCATATCAGATGGATTTTTTTGTCCAGATCAAGGTTTAAGCCAAGAATTAAAAAAAAAGGTGTTAAGTTCAAGCTCGTATGTCCTTCATCATACTGTATTTATTCAAACAGAAGGGTGTGAGTTGTCAGATAGTTTATATATCTCCTCCACCCATGTATCAAAGTTTGTTAAATGTTTTTATTCTACATTATTTTTCACACTGGATTTTGGCACATAGTTCTGTCATTATGGCCCATTCATATCAAAAATGTCCCATTGACAAGGAAGGGAAGGGGGCCATAGTCCCATTGAAATGTTTTTAATCCCAATCACTGCTGTTGTAGCCCATACATTTTTCATATTGTGTCTGGTACACAAGAAACACTTCATACTATTTTCAACACACTCAAGCCATGGTCGATTTAACTTCCAATTGTTATCAAAGCCCACTTTGTGACCACTGTCTTTTTCTAGGAGTGTCAGAATCAGTTAATTTTCTATTTAATGGGTTAATCTGTGGTTCATTTACTTCAAAAAATAAAGATTGCTGTCTAGTAAAATATAAACTTCAATCCAAAGTAGAACACGATTTGATATAATTGATCTTAAATTTTTTTTATACCAATGTTGTAAAGTTTTTCAAAATATCTGTATTGTAATGGATGTCTATTTACGCATGTGTGTTATTACTACAGGTAATGTATAGAACTGGTTGTTGCTAAATATTGTCTTTGTTTCAGTTTAAGTAGACAGGTTTTTATTTCAGATTAAACTTATGTGGTTTTATTGTGTTTGATAATAAAATATTGTAAATGGCATATTAGATTTTGTTAATTTTGGTTTGTTTCAGGTACAAATGTATAACAAAGGGAAATAACTCATTTTTTATATCGATTTAGGCAGTAACCATTTGATATTCTGGGGGGGGCTATTGATTTTTATCCAAATCCAATTTTTTTTTTTACCAAGAACAAAAAACTTGTTGTTTTTTTCATGGCCAATCATAAACACATTATTTTTTTCAGCATATATTGAAGACAATTTTTTTTTCACTTCACTGCACCACTGCATCCTTCTCATATATGGCATGGCTTTTCCTGTATGAAGGCGCAGGGATTGGCTTCTGTTGATTTTGAAGGCCACTTCCTGCCATGTGGTACTCGCGCAAGCCATCATATAGGTGCCAGACGTTTTGTATCTTTATTGAGCTGGTGAAGTGGCCACCATTACCATATGTTACAGCAGTGAGTGTATATCTGAAGTCAAATATTCTATAGTTAAAATGCTGGATACATTTGGAAAACAATAAGACCTACATGTACATGTATTTAGACCTACTTGTATATAATAAATTGCATGTACCTTACAGATTAATAAATACAGTATCAGATCTATTTAACCGAGTCCTTGTCCATTTTTTGTTAAAAGTGTATTGTGTCTATCTAGCATCTTATTATTTATTACACTATTTAACCAAATGTATAGTGTTTAAGCATAAAATATAGTAATAAAGTATTTTCTAATATTTCTGTGTTCCAGGAAGGACTATGAAAGAATATCTTTATTTGCAAATTTATACCCATGAGGGGCCAAGCAAATACATACAACTACAAACACTCAAGACAACATGTTACATATATATCATAAAACACACTATTCTTTTTTAACGCAGTGTAAATGTTAATATAAAAGACCAGTATCATTTTAAGGCCAAGTGATCTTTTTGTGAGTTGGTCATCACTGTTCTTTCAATCTCTGTACAAGTTAATTCTTTTAAAAAATATTTTTTATTAAGAAAATACAAACCTGATATTTTCTGTCTCAGTGGAAGATGTCTGGATATTTGGTTGCTTGTTGTCTTTTTCTCTTCAGCACGGTCTAACAGGTACACTGTGTACAACTTTTTTTTTTTTACTTTTTACCCTGAACAACAATTTATTTTTGTTGTCCAATTTTAAAACATTCTTTTTTTTTCTTTCTTGCCTTAAAATAAATTATTTTTCCCCCACTTCCCAAAAGCAAACTTTTTATTTAAAAAAAATCCATAGCC
>MJUT01023511.1:159542-174291 GCA_002080005.1 Gigantidas platifrons
TACATTACATCTATTAATACAAGATAAGGAAGATGAGACAGTGGACACACATGGAGAATTGTTTAGTGGTTTTTTCTGGTTTCTATTAGCAGAAGATGTTGACAGTAAGCCTCTATTTTTATCTAAACCATTAGTTGTCTGGCAATAAAATCTTTCCACTAAACATGTGCATTGGTAATTATCACAATTTAAACAAATAGTATTGTGTATATCAAAGGGATTTAATGTTTTAGAGATATGTAATGAATCAGTTGGATATAGGGCTAACTCTTCTTTACTGTCATTACAAGATACATTAATTACATCAGAAGATGACAAAGATTGGACATTGGGAGCCTCCTGTTGAGCTTGGACAATAGGATTATTATTTAAATTAATTGTTTTATCTTCATCAGGTTTTATTTCAATATGTGTTTTATTAAGTGGAAGTATGTAATTTCTGGATCTTTTATCAGTTGATTCACATATGCATGGAAAAGTGTCACATTTAGGACAAACAAGATATAAACTTTCAAATAAATTGTGTGTGGGGATTGAAATACTTAGATTAGATAGCTGTAAGGCATTTTCTTCTTTGCCATTTTCCTAAGTTGTGTAAAAATTGCAAAATTTCTCTTTATGCCCATAATTATTACATGATTCATTTTAACTGTATTATACTAAAGTAAATGTCAATATTTAAATTAGAGTTATCTCCCTTTCCACAAAAAAACATATTTTTTTTAGAAAGCATACAATCATAAACATGAATTGCCTGTGGTGGCCATGTTTGTTAATGGATCGGGACGAAATGCGCAATCTTTATAGAGGACCTTCCATAGATGCTTCCTACCAAGTTTCAATTCATTTGGATCAGTAGTTTCAGAGGGGAGAGGAGAAGATTTTTAAAAATAGGCCAATCAGAAACAAGAATTGCCTGTGACGGCCATGCATGTTAATGGATCGCGACGAAATGAGCAATGATTATAGAGGACCTTCAATAGATGCTTCCTACCAATTCATTGCTGAGGGGTTTCAGAGGAGAAGATTAAAATGTGAAAAGTTAACGGACGCCAAGTGATGGCAAAAGCTCACATTGTCTTTGGCAAGGTGAGCTAATAATATAATTCATTAACTGAAGAAGAAACCTGTGTATCAATGTCAAAACTGGGGGGGGGGATTCCAAATTCAATTATTGCAATTACAATTTTCAAAAAATTTGATTAATTTGATTTGATTTATTGTGTTTAATGCCACTTTCAGCAATGTTTCAGCTATATCATGGCGACCACTTTTAGTGTCGGAAGAAGCCGGAATACCCGGAGAGAACCACTGACCATGGGCAAGCAACTGGTAAACTTTATCACTTGCGGCTGCGAGTCGAGTACACCCTTTTAGTAATTTACAAAGCCTGGTGCGAACCTACACTGTACTGGCGATAGGCTTGTATGAGTTGTTAGGTAATCAACTACCTAACTCATTGAGCCAAACCGGGACCTCAAAAAGTTTGGGGGAGCCATCGTTGAAAAACAGCAACCTAATCTTTGAAGAAACTCTATACTCTCTACATGTCTCTGAATACTAATCATGGATAATTTTGGACAAATCTGATTTACTTACAGTTCTGAACATCATCACTCGAGATAGCTTTGACAAGCTGACGAGCCTTGTAATATTCAAACAATGGTGCTCTTTTCTCCATATCTTCATCAAATATCCACACATTAACCCTGGCTCTGGTCACAGCTGTATACAAATGTCTAAGTTCAGATTTCAGCAACTTGTGTTGGTTTGGATCAAAAGTCAGTGATCGTGGTCTATCTTTATGTTGCAAAAATTCTATAAAATAAAGGAGGAAATATTATTTAAAATTGAAAATTGCTTGGTATTTATTTTGTTGCTTTAGGTCTGACAATTATGTGTGGTATGAAATTAAAAATGATAGACAGTTTAAAATTTGAGTTTGAATCCTTTAACACTTAATGTTAATAGCATGCGATTTAAGTGAATTAAAGCAATAAAATGTGTTCATAGGACACAGATTTCCTTTGTTTCCAGCTTATCAAGAGGCATAACTCTGGAACGGAAAAGTGTTGAACTTGTTGAACATAGAACTTGGTCTGTCTTTTATGGTTTCAAAACTTATTTACTTCTCCTTCCCCCATTCAGTGCTTTATAAATAACGCATAAAAAATACCTGTACTGACTTGAACCATACTATCTGTCCCCGCTTTAACATTGCTACATAATCTCTCTAAGTAATCTGTTACAACTCTCCATTCTTTTGAAGCCTTAAACAAGAAAAGCTGCAAATTAATATACATGTACAATGCCAACAAAGTTGACTTAGGGCAATCATACATACCAAATAAGTATTCAATTAAACTGCAAATAATCTTGCTCTAATATTTTTCATGTGGTCGTCTTTGCTAAAAATATATTATATTAGACAACAGATGATTTTTAAATTTCATATTAAACATATCAAACTTTATATCAACATAAAGCTTGCTTAATGTGTAACTTATTAATACAATAGTTACAAGATGTTGGTGCATTTTGATGACGTCACCCTCATTAATTGAATGCACATGCATATTGAAATAGTTCTGCCTCTTTTTTATCAATTTTCAGAAATTGTTGTATAGTCATTTATTTGTGTAGTTTGGCTTTACACGAGTATGAAGAACTCGTGCAGCTTGCTTCAGAGACACTTGTATATCAAGACAAAATGTTTTTTCCAGATTCAAATGTCCAATATGAACAAATTATTTCTCCCCTTTTTAGTAGGAAGTTTTCTTCTTCTAATTCTATTTGTACTCAAAACAACCTTGTTCAGGCTGTAACTCTTTTATCCTTTGATATAGACTTGATATTTGGTATGTAGGTGTATTATCATAAGATGCTGTCTCATGGATCATCACAACCTTCAGTCTTGACCTTGACCTCAGATCTCAAGGTCAAATAATTGAATTTAGGGAATTATCTTATCCAGGCTGTAACTTTTTTATAGTCCGACATGAACTAATGATATTTGGTATGTAGGTGTATTATCATAAGATGGCTTGTCATGTATCATCATGGCCTTCATATGACCTTGACCTTAGATATCAAGGTCAAATAATTGATTTTAGGGGAATTTTCATATCCAGGCTTTAACTTTTTTTTTATCTTTTGTCATAGACTTCTGATATTTGGTGTGTAGCTGTATTATTATAAGATGGTGTGTCATGTATCATCATGTTCTTCATATGCCTTGGATATCAAGGTCAAATAAATGAATTTTGGGGTCATCTTTTGCTTATGAAATTTGGTATAAATATGTATTGCCATGAACAATGTGTTCCTTATCATCACGACCTTCATGTGACCTTTCCATATCATACATGTTGGTTTTTATGGTGCTTAATGCCACTTTCAACAATATTTCAGTTATATCATGGCGGTCAATTTTATTGGTGGAGGAAACCGGAGTATCCGGAGAAAATTCCAGACCTGTTGCAAGCCACCGACAAAGTTTATCACATTATGTTGTATCGAGTACACCTTATAACGTTAGTGGTGATAGGCACTGATTGTAGTTAGTAATAAATCCAACTAGCATAAGATCACGGACACGATGCACTCCCCATATCATATATGATCATGACGTTTGACCTCAAGGTCAAATAACTGATTTGATTTGATTTTTGGTGTTTCAGCAATATCATGACGACCTATTTTAGTGGTGGAAGAAGCCGGAGTACCCAGAGAGACCCACCGACTGGTAAACTTTATCACTTGCGGCTGTGAGTCGATTGCACCCTTTCTTGTAATTTACAAAGCCGGGTGCGAACCCACGCTGTATTAGTGACAGGCTTGTATGAGTTGTTAGATAATCCAACTACCTAACTCATTGAGCCTACCGTGTCTTTGTCAAATAACTGTGCATAGAGTAAAAGCCCATCACACACACCACAAATGAGTTAGCTTAATTGTAGAATATCATTGTTGAACATTTCCTTTACCAGAGTGACTTCTATAGATGAAGAAGAGGCCTATGTTTTAGTCCAGTAAAACAGTTTCTCCTCAGCATTCAGTCGTGGTGTGCTATTTTAATTTGAACTTTTCAATTCACAAAGCTGTGAACAGAAGTTTTGTCTAGGTAATATCTTTGTAACTTTAATCTGATATTTGGTAATTGTGTACATCGTCACAAGACTATCATGACTCACATATTTTTATGATCTTGACCTTTGAACTCAAGTTCAAATTATAAAGGTTTTTTTTGCACAGTTATAATTTTTTTTTTACCATTTAATAATGTAGGGTTAAGATATTCAGTATATTCATATACTGGTATGAATCAGTATAATCTAGAAGAGGTCATGTCCCACTTATGAGCTTGACCCAAACATTCACACAATTGTTTTCAAGCATATTTGAGAGCCTTCTCTAGATCTATATCAAGTTTCTTCACCTACAGATCTCAAAAGCAAAATTCAATTCTATATGACCAAGACAAATATCATGTCAGACTAGAGCATATCAGTTTATTCTTAGTCTATGACATACATTCTCAATCTGAATGTTCCATATTGTGCTAGCCTATACTGTATTTCCTGTTTTATATTTGTTGTCATGGCTTTCTCTGTATGCCTGCACTAATTTTCATTACTGATGATCTACACAAGTAATAAAATAAAATCATGTCATATATCTATAATTTTGTATTCAATATGTATGCTTCAGACTAATTGTCATCATATAGTATACAATTTTCTTTTCACAACAATTGTAACAAAATTTTTAAATGTTCATTTTTAAGGTCCTCCTATATTTTGTATGTCTTGACTGTGTCTTCTCCCTCATACACAATATTGAACCACTGTTAAAATCGATATCCATGTACCTAAAATATAGAACATAAAAGCATATTTAATATACACAGATATCATTACACTAGTTTTAATATAATCATAATGCATAACAATGAAGCAAGGATACATTTATATAATATGTCCATATAATGTCTTCTGGAAGTGAATTATATATACAGTCCGACAAAGTTAAGCACCACCTGACTTTTTTCAATAATATTTTTTCTAATAATGAACTTATTTCAAATCGGTTTGCTGTTTTCACTACCTGTACACACATACTTACTTACCTGTGAAACAGGTTATTGATCAAATTTTATTTATGTGTATATGACAGGGTGTGTAAAGTGCCACGTGTACTTTTCAACATTTGTGTTTGCGAATGAAAGCTGATTTTTTTTTGTGTAGAGTTTTAAGTTTCATTTTCTATTGATTTGGTATGGTGCGGCGAAAATTAACCATACCAGAAAGGTGGCAAGCTGTTGGCATGCATAACGGTGGTTTTAGCCATAGAAGGGTAGCAGACCACTTCAGGGTTAACCATTCCATCATTGTACGACTGATGCAGCGTTTTCATCAAACGGGGAATGTTACTGACCATCCACGTGTAGGTAGACCTCGCAAAACGACACCGAAAGAGGACCGGCTCATATCCAGACAGGTGCGGCAGCGACCGTTCAGTACAGCTGGTGCATTTCGTGGTAATTTAGTGTTTGGAGGCCACATTAGCACATGCACTGTAATCAGACGCCTCCACCATCAGGGAATGCGAGCATGACGACCCATAAAACGTCCACAGTTGACATTACGTCATCGCCATGCTCGATTTGACTTGTCACATGATCATTTGGGGTGGACTATTCGCACATGGAGACGGGTCCATTGGTCTGATGAAAGTCGTTTTTTGTTACGCCCTATCGACGGTCATGCAAGGGTTTGGCGCCAATGAAACACTTCATTTCAGGACAACCACATTTTGGGCACAACTGCTTTTGGGGGTGGGGGTGTAACTGTCTGGGGTTGTTTTTCCTTTGACTGTAAGTTGGACTACGTTCTTGATGGTAATCTGACAGGCCAAAAATACCGTGACAATGTGCTCACTCCATGCATAGTCCCCCATTTCGACAATCATGCGTTGGTTGACAGGCCAATGTTCATGGACGACAACGCTATGCCACATAGAGCCCGATTTGTACAACATTTTTTACTGCAAGAGGCTGTTCAGACAATTCCATGGCCTGCGATGTCGCCAGACATGAACCCTATAGAGCATGTATGGGACTTTATTGGCCGAAAAATTAACCAACGCAATCCAAAATGTCAAAATATTGACGAATTAAGTACTGCTATCTTACAGGAGTGGAAACAGTTCCCCCAAGAACGGCTTAGGCGTCTTGTGCGAAGCATGACGAGGCGTGTTACAGAACTTCACAATAAACGCGGTGGATATACTCGTTATTGATTTTTATGCCTTACACATACGCACAATAGATGCATTTAAAAGTTCTTAAAATCTGAAGACTCTGCATTTTAATGCAATGTTAAAAACTTCCATCAAAGACAAACTGGTTTTACGTTTTTCCAACGTCTGTTTTGAACCCCATTTTTGCCACGTCAGTCACGTCTTTCAGGATGATAAATACTTCGTAGATTGGTAATTTTAGAGCCCTTGGTGTAGTCTTTTAAGAAGTGTAAGAAAAATGGTGATATCTATTTTATTGTTTTAACAGTACTGATGTAAAAAAATATATCGATAAAAATATAGGGTGGTGCTTAACTTTTGTCGGAGTGTATATATATATAATTAGTCAAAATATATTTTAAACAGACTTATGATAATTACCAGTAACACCCAATGCCAAGAGGATGAAATAAATATTGACAGGTCATAATAATACTAAAGATATAATAGGTATACCTATGCACACACAACAAATACAAAGTAAAAAAAAATAGTACTGGTAAATACAACCATAAGAAGAAATAGAAATTTGGGCCAGGCGAATTAAAGCGACAGGTTTTGATGATTCAAATTTGATTCAATAAATATCGATGAAAAATAAATGGGAACAGGACCAAAAAAAATGGATAAAGAGTCCCCAGTAATGAAAAGTATAAGTTAATGTTTTTTTGTGCCATATATTTTATTTGTTTTTATATTGATTTATATTTATTAAAGATAAAAACTCATCCTTATTATAAAATGAGGGTTGTGAATTAATACAAAAAATAAAATACTTTAAAAATATATTTTCCCACATTTTTTTCATTATTATGTTCATTTATAGTGTAAATTAAAAAAAAACACTGCCTAACTGATTACATTGAAATTAATCAGGTAAAGTTAATCAGGAATTGTTTATTGATAATTACCTTTAAAGCATTTGAAGTTATTAAAAATAATGAGTGAGTTATTTCCTCATCATACTATAATGATTTTTTTAAGATGAAACAACTTTATTTTTGTTTTTTACTTTCTTTGATGAGGGTTATTCTTAAACAAATACTTCAATTGTTTATGATATTTTCATGTTCCTAAAAATAACTTATTATGAAAACTGTGAATAGAAATTATCATTTGTTCAGTTTATTAGTACATTTAGATAATATTCCTACCCTTCTTGATAAATAATTATCAAAGGGGCTGTCTAAGCTTCAGGAAACAACTACTTGATTATCTGTTGGAGAGTGTGGATATCTATCTACAGCCAACTTTTTTAGGTTTATCATCTAAAATCCGAGTCTATCCCCCCTTGAGAATTAAGTGTTGCCTAATATGTTATGAATCATGATCTGGATAAGCCTGATACATGAAAAGATCATAGAAAATAAGCATAATGTTTAGATGGTTGTCTTAAGGTGCATAAAAAATTTAAACTATGTTGTGCATGTAGATGTGATACATGATTTCAATATTTTCCGAGCCTGAAGAGTGATGTGTGATTTTAGAATAAGTTGTGAGATTTTTTATGATACTCATATTCAAGGATTTAATAACTTTATACCCTTATCCAAGCATTATCCCACCTGTCATGGTCTGTTATATATTTAAAATTGAAATTCAAATGCTAGGATCTAGCCTAGCACACAGGGACATGTTAAAAAAAGATTTTATCCTTCGACTACTGGTTTTTAAGAGTAGTCGAGGGATAAAAAAAACCGTAACAAGTCCCTGTGGCCTAGCAGTGACAAAAACTGAAACAAATGTAAACATTGACCAAAATAATTTATGATTTTATCCTGCGAATTGTATTATTTTTTTTGTTTGTTTGTAAATGATGACAAAATAAATAATGTTCATCGTGTTAAAAGGTGAAATATGTTCGCTAAAATCTACCTTCGATTGTATTCATGCATATTCTGAGTTTGTTGTGTATTTATTTATCAAAAATGAGGGACACCACGGGAAACTAATTTTTTGCACTTCGATGCACTTGGTATTCAAGTGTCGTGTTTGGTATCATTGGAAAGCTGAGATTTTGAATTAATAATATTCTGACTTCTATGCAGAAATACAGGCAATAAATAGGACGGCAAATTATAGTTTTTCATGAGCAAAAAACGCCGGGACAAAGTAGGAAAATTGTTAAAAAAAATACTTACAATCGTTTCCATACAGCTCCTGCTTATTGAAAAATGCAATTTGTTGATGTAATTCTTTCTATCCAATGAAAAACAACTGTTTATTCACACTACGCAAATGGAAAATACAACCGATAACAAATCTAAACGTTCCCGACTACGTTATTTTAAGCTGATCATGTCATTTTAAACTGCTCATTTCTTAGCAATTAATTAAATGAAAACACAGAGAAAAAAAACTAGAGGCTCACATGAGCCTGTATCGTTCACCTGACATAACTAAGTCCTCTAAGAATGTCTGCATGCCGAATACATCTAAGTTACTATTCAAATCCCATAGGGTTCTATGTTAAAACTATGTCTGCTCATGGCAGCCATCTTGGATGGAGGTAGTAGTCACCGGACACAATTTTAAAAGTATACTACCCAAGGACCATCCATGCCATATTTGCTTTAAATTGGCTGACTGGTTTCAGAGGGAAGACTTTTAAACAATTTCCCCATAGGGTCCTATGTTAAAACTATGTCCGCTGACTGCGGCAATCTTGGATGGAGGTCGGGCTCACAGGACATAATTTTGAAAGTTCACCACCTAAGGACCATTCATGCCATGTTTGCTTTAAATTGACTTGCTGGTTTCAGAGGAGAAGACTTTTAAACATTTTTTCCATAGGTCCTATGTTAAAACTAAGTCGAGTCATGGTGGCCATCTTGAATTTCCGATCAGCAAATGATTCACAAGTTTAGTACAGGATCACCCAGTGGTTTCTAACAATAAGATTTTTAAAATTTCGACCAATCAGAACACATTATGAGCCCTGGCAGCCATGTTGGATTTCCGATCAGCGCCAAAAACAAAAAACTTGTATATGACCATCTAATGAACATTTCTGCCAAGATTGGTTCAAATCTGTTGCGTGGTTTCAGAAAAAAAAGATGAAAATGTGAAATTCCCATAGGGTCCAATGTTAAACTAAGTCGAGTCATGGCGGCCATCTTGGATATGCGATCGGCACAAAAATAACAAATTTAGTAGAGGACCATCCAGTCATCATTTCTGTAATGTTACAATTCCATCGGCTAAGTAGTTTCTGACAAGAAGATTTTCAAAGTTTCAACCAATCAGAACACATTATTGGCCCTGGCGGCCATGTTGGATTTCCGATCTGCACCAAAATAACAAATTTAGTAGAGGACCTCCCAATGAACATTTCTGCCAAATTTGGTCCAAATCAGTTCAGTGGTTTCAAAGCAGAAGAAGAAAGTATGAAAAGTTTACAGACGCGGACGACGACGACGGACGCAAAGTGATGACAAAAGCTCACATGACCCTTTGGGTCAGGTGAGCTAAAAAGGTTTTACCGGCAAATACATGCTGTACAGTTTATGTCAACTGCCCCCAGTTCTCCATGCTTCACCAATAAAACCACGATTCTATTACATAAGTATTTTTGAATTAATGTATGTATACTATTATGCTAGCTAATAATTTTACTATCCTGCACCTTTCATGTTTCACGGTGTATGACTTTCAAGTCAATGTTTGTTTACTTTGAGTAAATAATAGAGTGCTCTCCCTTGTTAGTAACTAACGTACCTCCCTTTGACCAAATTCAAATATTTTTTCACAGCCACAGGTGTAGTGTTGAGTTACATTTATCATATATTTATTAAATACATTGTATTTTATTATGAAATACATTTAAAATACTGCCAAGACACGGATGCATATGAATAAATTGAATATTTACTTCAGCAATGGAAACAAAATTTTCGGGAAAATGCTCGATCGGGAATGTAAACAAAACACATAGGTAACAGCTGATAAAAAGGAGAAATAAAATCAAACACCGGCAAAAAGTGCAAGACAGGGAAATCTCCGACACCCTCGGGTAAGATTTCAATCGTTCGCTGACTCGGCGAGCCTCGTTAGCGAACGATTGTAATCTTACCCTCGGGTGTCGGAGATTTCCCTGTCTTGCACTTTTGCCGGTGTTAGATTCTATATTTCTCACTACTACATGCATAGCCTTATTTCCAACAAGCTACCATTGATATTCAAAAAAAAATTTAAGAAAATTCTATAACTGCTGTTATTTTGAGCCAATTTACAATGGATTGTTTTTACATTATACTCTATTCAGTTCCTTCCAATGTTCATTCATAATACAGTGAAACCTGTCTAAACCGAACCTATTTGGTTGATATAGACAGGTATTCAGATTATACAGTTTCCTATATTGGGACTTTATTCAAAGTTCAGTTTTACAGGAATCCAGTTTATTCAGTATTCGGTTTAGACTGGTTACACTGTAATATGGAAATAATACAACACCATACTGTACCCAGCAAAATTAACATATTGTAATATAATAACAATAATAATAAAACTAAAGAATTTGATGGGTAAGAAAAACAAACTACAAAAGCAACAACAGAATTTGATGAGTAAGAAAAACAAATTATAAAAGCAAAAGCTTTAACTTTACTGGGAATAAACAAATAATTTCCATCAATCTATTTGAAAAACTTTACAGAAATTTGTATTAATAAATGTAAAATATTGACCTGTGAATCCTTGAAGAAGTTGTACAAAAGAATATCATCAAATTCTAGTCCTTTAGCTTCGTATATTGTCAATATTATTCCACACTGAAGCTCTTCCGGAACATTCTCTCTGGCTGCGTCATTTACCACCAAAATAGCTTGATGTGCGCCAAACTCAATGTGTGATGTCTTACGTTTATTTCCCCGGAGAAGTAAAGCTAAGTCACTAAAGCTGCAAGATTCAAGGAGGACAGGTTGTGGTCCGTGGAACAGACCTTGGTCTTTGCTAAGTCTGTCCAAGGATTCTGGGAAGAATTCAATCATCAAATCAAGGATACTGGAAGCAAGGGAGAGAATTCCTGTATGAGAACGGTAATTGTGTGTTAACTGGTACACTTGTTTGGGTATGGCTACTGAAGTTTTACCCATTGCCTAAAAAGAAATTTTATATAAAGCTAAATATAATTTATCCATGAAATAATACAATAAAAGATTCTGTACTGTTGACACTCTCAGCATTTGCCACAAAAAAAACACTCGTTTGGCAAATAATATTTTTAATTTTTTTTATTGTTCTATTAGGGACCGACATTTAACTTGCATGGGGGGGGGATATGGTTTTATGTTTTGTTCAGTTAGAATATTTATTTTATCTGTCGTGCAAAGCGTGAAATTTTCTTCCAAAATTTAACATTAGGTTATATGACAAAAACTCTGAATCCAATTATTATTTTTTCTCCGAATATTTAAAAAAACCATACCCCCACCCCCTTGAAGTTTAATGGTCCGTCCCTTATTTTAATGGTGTCAATTAAACCACTAATTCACTAATCAGAGCTTAGAACATATACAAAAGTACTCCCTTTTAAAGAAAATAGTTCCTTTCACTTTGTTGTATTGTGAAAAATACTGAATGGAATGGAATAATTAAAATTGATAATTGAAATTAAATATATAAGGATTATTTTGAGCCCAAATTTTTTGGAGGATTTGATGCATGACCTATAAATATTGAATTTCCCAGGGATGACTGAGCTATTTTTAGAGTAGGTGTTTTCCATAGCCTTGCATTTCACTGCAAGACTTTAAACATCTCCTGATATTTTCACAGAACGTAGAGGAATTATTTACATTTCAGAAAATATATGGTCTTGAAAAGGTTAAACTTGAGATAAAATAGCAGGCAGGCTCGAAAAAACACAAATTTAGTAGAAGATGCTAAAGAAATTAATTATAGGTTTCACACCTTAAGTAACCATAATATTTATGTTAAAACCACAACTATTTTCATAATGTATGTAAAATGTATGTCATAAACAAGAAATGTATGCATCACAAAATATGCCTGTCTATCTAAATAGGGTTTTTCCCCTTCCACATGGGAATCATGTGGCCAAGTCTGGTCAAGATCCAATATACAGAAATAAAGCAGTGTTCGCCTAAAACTTTTTTAACCACTAGACATCTGGGCCAGTGACTTGCTAAAGTTACTAGACCGAATCAGTGCACACTACACCAAAGATATTTTTACCAGAAAAAGAAGAAATAAATTTTCATTGTTTAATTTTATACATGCATTTGGATGGTGTCTATTCTAAAGTTGTTAGATCCTGTAACAAACTTCCCAGCCCCAGTTTTGTTTTTAAACTGTTTTTTGCAGTATGTACAATACATCATTTGTTCATGTTCGTGTAAATGGTCATGTAAATGATGGATAAGACTATTTTTTATTATGGCTCTTTGATTTTAAGATTGTAAATTTTGTAAATAATTTTATTTTGCAAATATCTTTTACTTTTTAATACCTGAAAGTAATACCTTTTTAATTATAATGACCCTGTTGGTAAATGCCAAGTTAGTAAACAGTAACTTTGTTTTACCTTTTAAAAATATATTTTTATTAGTTTATTGATAATTAATATCAAACTTAATAAAATAATATTGATACAGATTATACTAATGAAGCCAACCCCTTTAAAATATACTTAAATGGAATAGATTTAAGGCACTAAGATATTGTAAGATGTGTAGATATATATAAATGTATCTGAGTTAAGATTAATGGCTCTTTGATTTTAGGATTGTAAATATTGTAAATAACTTTATTGTGCAAACATCTTTTACTTTTTAATACCTAAAATTAATAGCCTTTTAATACTAAGAGTAAATGAAAATATTCAATTGGTTCCAATATATTTTTAGTTTTAAATCCTAAAAAAAAAGTTTACTGTGTTACACGGGTGTTCCACAGTGTACGAAGAGAAGTTCGTCGTAGCATAGCCAAGGGCGATCGGTGGTCCATTGGAGCTTAAAAGATCGTGATCTTTTCTGTTCATATTGTTTTTTTTTATCTGTGACACCTCCTCTGGTGTTCTAGAGGGCTTTTTCAACTTCTTCCGCAGAATAGCACTGTCTTGCCACTTCAAGTCCATGTTGATTTATCGAAACCATAAACAACTAAAAACCAACACAAGTCATAATGACAGAGCACTATCCGTAACAATTCATACTGGGAAAAGTGGTAAAAAATATTGATTTTCGTTATTTTGACTCATAAAAAGTTAAAATTATATCTTATTAAAGATTATTTTCAAGTTGGAACATTTAACGATCAACAAATACCTTTGCAACACGACGACTCGTACTTGCCTGTTGAAATGCGATGGGATTTAGATGCATCTTACGACTGGTTGCCGAAATGAAAATGCCTAAGTACTCACGAATCGCTATATTTGAAGGTACCAGTAATTAAGTTAAGGTCATTTTTATGAGTAAACAAGTCTGCGACTATTTTTGCACGAAAATAAAAGAAAATTATCACATTAACGATTCAAAATTTTCGTCGAGTCCTTCAGAAAAGGTATTTAGCTACACTTCGCTACTTTCAAATTCACTAGACCAATCGGGCCACCAGCAACACCATACAACTTGACCGATATAATTTTTACTAGACGCGGGCTTCGGACTACCGCTTAACGTCGAACACTGCTAAAGTTATCGTGCGGAAACGACCCTGTTGTCAAAAACTCTATTTATAGTAATGGTGACCTTGACCTTTGACCTAATGACCCCAAAATAAATAGGGTTCTTCCCCTTGCAAAGGGGAATCATGTGGCCAAGTTTGGTCAAGATCCAATATACAGAACTAAAGTTATTGTGCAGAAACCTGTGTGGACGCCCGCCGCCATACCCAATCACATAATACGGACCGTCTCGAGACGGGCATATAAAAATGAAATGTTGATGATTGTCTTTAAAAGATTTAACTAAAATCCTTTAGATGTGCTTCATTCCATTAACATATGACAACTCAACCTTACAATAACCAGAAGCTCTCAAGAGCCTGTATTGTTCACCTGGTAATAAAAAGAACCAATTGGTCCTATGTAAAAACTATGTCATGCAGTGGTATTCATCTTGGAATTTCGATCAACATAAAAAACACAAAGTTTGTAAAGGACCTTCCAATGATTGATGCACAGTTTAGGTACCGGTTCAATCAGTGCAATAGCTTCAGAGAAGAACATATTTCTGTATTTTCCCCATATATGGTCCTGTGTTAATACTATGACCTGTGGTGGCAGCCATCTTGAATTTCGGATCGGCATAAAAAACCCAAACTTTTTAGAGGACCTTCAAATGATCCTTCCTGCTCAGTTTGGTTTCAATTTTCCATGTGGTTTAAGAGAAAAAGCGTTTTGAAACATTTTTTCCCATAGGGTCCAAAGTTAAACTAAGTCCTGCCGTAGCCGCCATTTTGAATTTCATATCGGAACAAAAAA
>MJUT01023511.1:186291-219803 GCA_002080005.1 Gigantidas platifrons
GTCAGATTTCTGATATCATTAATGGTTTTTGAGTTATTACCAAAAACGTGCAATTTTACCATATGTTCTATTTTTAGTAACAGCGGCCATGTTGATAAGTGCACGGCTTCACCGAACACAATTTTGAAACTAGACACCCTAGTGACAATTCAGACAAAGTTTGGTTCCAATTGGTCTGGTAGTTTTAGAGGAGAAGATTTTTTAAAAAGTTTATGACGTACGACGGACGGATGCCAAGTGATGGCAAAAGCTCACTTGGCCAGGTGAGCTAAAAAAGTGCACAAAAAATGCAACAGACCTGTTTCAGAGTACCGATATGATAGGGGATTAAAAAAACTAGAGGCTCCTAGGAGCCTGTAATCGCTCACCTGGCTCAAAGTTGGCCCAGCAGTTTCAGAGGAGATAAATTTTAAGTGATTTTTGCCGAATTTTCTATTTTTAGTAACAGCGGCTATCTTGGTTGGTGGCCGGGGTGGTCGGACACAATTCTGAAAGAGGACCATCTGAAGACCATTCCACCATAGTTTGGGCCCAATTGGCCCAGCAGTTTCAGAGAAGATAATTTTTAAGTGATTTTTTGCTGAATTTTCTATTTTTAGTAACGGCAGCCACCTTGGTAGGCGGGGGGGATTGTCGGACACAATTCTGAAAGGGGACCACCCAAGGACCATTCCACCAAAGTTTGGTTCGAATTGGCCCAGTGGTTTTAGAGGAGTTGATTAAAATGCAAAAAGCTAACGACAGACGGACGCCGGACGCCCAGTGATAGCAATAGCTCACCTGACCCGAAGGGTCAGGTGAGCTAATTATTAGGCATTTGTGAACTTTGTGGATACACCCACGGCGGCAGAAATTAGTAGACATTGCAGTGTTCAATCTAGAGTGCAACATTCCCGCAATTTTTTTCTTTCTGGCGCGATTGAAATGGTCAACTGGGCCAAATCGGGCGCATTGCTTTTTTACCTTTTGAGATCGTCCCGGTAATAAATTCCGGAAATCAGTCCCGAAATACGTCCGGTTTTTACAAAGTCTTTATCTGTGTCAGTAGAGAGCTTTATGTAAAGTCGTTTTCAAGCGTCCAAGTCACGTTGAGAATTTGTTTGTCAAGGTAAATTTAAGCATGATATGTGACATGTCAAAGTCATGAAGCGTATATCTTCATATTTTGCTCCCGCGGGGGAGAAAAGAGCGAAACCCACTGCCACTGGTGAAAAGCAAAACGAAGCAATCACTACAAATTTAGAAAATCCTTCAGAAAGTGGAATTGAAGGTTAGAAAAAGAATGAGTCGTCGAGGTCGGCGGGTGTACCTGCTCCACGCAAGTTTCAACAGCAGTGGTCAACTGATACAAAATACAAGGAGTGGCTGCAGTACGATGCTAACAAACAAAATATGACCTGTTCTTTTTGTATTAAAACTAATAAAAAAAATCCCTTTACAACCGGTTGCACGAATTGTAGAACATCTTATTACCATCACTTTGTGTCTGTCTTTTGATTTACTATTAATTTAAAATTCAAATTCAAACTCTTTTATTGACACAAACTCATCAACAAGATATGGTTATATCCCAATTACACAAGATGTATTAACATCATGTGGTGTCCGTTGTCTTTTGACATTGACCCCTAACTTCCAGATTTGGCCCCCTGTCAAATGTTGCCTGGGCCAACATGACCCCCTGTGATCAATTTCTAGATTGAACACTGCATTGTCGAAACATGTACAGCTCTGGTAAACGGACCTCGGACAGTACTAGTATTTGAATAAACAAAGGTACAATGAGAGATAGTTAGTTATTAATAATTCTTTATCGTCAATGATGTTAAAAATTAAACAAACGAATTGCCTTTACGTAAATTTCGCAAAAACAAAAAAAAATTAATGGAATTGGAAATATATATTTTTTTAAACAATAAAAAAAAAAAAAAAACAGATACATTCATTTACAGTTTGGGTTCAGTCAGTTCATTAGTTTCAGAGAAGAAGATCTTTGAAATTTCAGCCAATCAGAGCATATTATTGGCACTGGCAGCCATGTTGAATATCCGACTGGAACAAAAAACAGAAACTTTGGTTTGGTTCCAATTGGCCCAGAGGAGAAGAAGCTTGAAATGTAAAAAGTTTACAGACGACAGACGCCGGACGCCAAGTGATGGCAATAGTTCACCTGGACCGAAGGTCCAGGTGAACTAATAATATAATTTTTATTTCTGTACACACGAGATATTATTTAATAATACCAGAGACTCTCAAGAGCCTGTATCGTTCACCTGGTTATAAAAAGAACCAATTGGTCCTATGTAAAAACTATGTCCTGCGGTGGTGGCCATCTTGAATTTCAGATCGGCATAAAAACCAGAACTTTTTAGAGGACTTTCAAATGATTATTCCTGGACAATTTGGTTTCAATTGTCCAAGTGGTTTAAGAGAAGAAGCGTTTTGAAACATTTTTCCCATACGGTCCAATGTTAAACTAAGTCCTGCCGTAGCCGCCATTTTGAATTTTATATTGGAACGAAAAACCATAAAGTATGTGGCGGACCATCCAATGAACATTCATGTACAGTTTGGCTTTAATCATATTTGTAGTTTCTAAGAAGCCATTTGAACATTTTCCCATAGGGTCCAATGTTAATCTATTTCCTGCAGTGGAGGCCATCTTGGATTTCCGGACGGCATAAAAAACCTACATTTTGTAGAGGACCTTCCAATGATCACTCCTTGGCAGCTTGGTTTAAATTGTCTAAGTGGTTTCAGAGAGGAAGCATTTTGAGACACTTTTCCCATAGGGTCCAATGTTAAACTAAGTCCTGTTGTAGCTGCCATTTTCCATTTTATATCAGAACAAAATACCTAAACTTTGTAGAGGACCAACCAATGGACATTACTGTCTAGTTTGGATTCAGTTTGATTTGTACTTTCTGAGAAGAAGGCACTTGAACATTTTCCCATAGGGTACAATGTTAATTTATGTCCTGCGGTGGAGGTCATCTTGGATTTCCGATCAGCATAAAAAACAGAAACTTTGTAGAGGACCTTCCAATGATCATTCCTGGGCAGTTTGGTTTCAGTTGTCCAAGTGGTTTCAGAGAAGAAGCATTTTGAAACATTTTTCCCATAGGGTCCAATGTTAAACTAAGTCCTGCTGTAGCTGCCATCTTCCATTTCATATCGGAACAAAAAATCTAAATTTTGTAGAGGATCATCCAATGAACATTCATGTACAGTTTGGCTTTAATCACATTTGTAGTTTCTGAGAAGAAGGCATTTGAACATTTTCCCATAGGGTTCAATGTTAATCTATGTCATGCGGTGGCGGCCATCTGGGATTTCCGATCGGTATAAAAAACATAAAATTTGTAGAGGACCTTCCAATGATCATTCCTGGGCAGTTTGGTTTCAGTTGTCCAAGTGGTTTCAGAGAAGAAGCATTTTGAAACATTTTTCCCATAGGGTCCAATGTTAAACTAAGTCCTGCTGTAGCTGCCATCTTCCATTTCATATCGGAACAAAAAATCTAAATTTTGTAGAGGACCATCCAATGAACATTCATGTACAGTTTGGCTTTAATCACATTTGTAGTTTCTGAGAAGAAGGCATTTGAACATTTTCCCATAGGGTTCAATGTTAATCTATGTCATGCGGTGGCGGCCATCTGGGATTTCCGATCGGCATAAAAAACAGAAAATTTGTAGAGGACTTTCCAATGATCATTCCTGGGCAGTTTGGTTTAAATTGTCAAAGTGGTTTCAGAGAAGCGTTTTGAAACATTTTTCCCATAGGGTCCAATGTTAATCTAAGTCCTGCCGTAGCCGTCATTTTGAATTTCATATCGGAACAAAAAACATAAAGTTTGTAGAGGACCCTCCAATGACCATTCCTGAGTAGTTTGGTTTCAATTGTCTAAGTGGTTTCAGAGATGAAGCGTTTTGAAACATTTTTCCCATAGGGTCCAATGTTAATCTAAGTCCTGCCGTAGCCGCCATTTTGAATTTCATATCGGAACAAAAAACCTAAAGTTTGTAGAGGACCATCCAATGAACATTCATGTACAGTTTGGCTTTAATCATATTTGTAGTTTCTGAGAAGAAGGCATTTGAACATTTTCCCATAGGGTCCAATGTTAATCTATTTCCTGTGGTGGCGGCCATCTTGGATTTCGATCGGCATAAAAAAACAGAAACTTGGTAAAGGACATTCCAATGATCATTCATTTACAGTTTGGGTTCAGTCAGTTCATTAGTTTCAGAGAAGATGATCTTTGAAATTTCAGCCAATCAGAGCATATTATTGGCCCTGGCAGCCATGTTAAATATCCGACTGGAACGAAAAACAGAAACTTTGTAGAGGACCATCCAAGGAACATTCCTGCTAAGTTTGGTTCCAATTGGCCAAGTGGTTTTCGGAGAAGAAGCTTGAAATGTGAAAAGTTTACAGACGACAAACGACAGACTACAGACGACGGATGCCAAGTGATGACAATAGTTCACCTGGACCATTGGTCCAGGTGAACTAATAATTTTTTATTAATGATATATTTCAATCATTAATTATTATTATATGATTGAACTTTGTCTAGTTTCTAATTGGCTGAAATCAACTTGAAAAATAATGCATACGTGCAATGTCAACCTCAAATGAGCTAAAATTAGCTGTAATGTCACCCCAATTTGGGCTAAAAATAGAAATATAGATTCCAGAATTCCATGTTCCAATCAAATTGTATGTCACTCGGCAACATTGGCCAATCAGGGGGCGTCTTTCATCCGGGGTTCCTTGACGTCATTCTCTATCAGAGAATGCTTGTTGACGTCTGTACATAAAAAAAATAAAATAAAATGGACAATGAATTGTCGTCTGCACGGATTGTCACAGTGGAGGAGACTTAATTCAGAAGAATCTTGAAAGAAAAAGATTCCAAAAACACGCGTAGAGCAACAAATGTAGCTGTCAAAATATTCCGGACATATTTAAAAGCTAAAAATATGCCGGAAACGTTTTTTCCCATGTATAATCATATAATAAAACGATCATTGACTTTAGAATAGGTTGCTACTGGGATTTATCAACCCTCAAAGAACAATATTCACCTCGCCTTCGGCTCAGTGAATATAACTTTTTTCAGGTTGATAAATCCCTGTAGCAACCTATATCAAAGTCAATAATTGTATAATATTACTACTACATAGTAATCTTATTAAGATGCTACACAGGAGAAATATGGACCACGTCCTTCTCCACATAATAAGTGCAGCACACTGAAGTTACACATGCACAGTTACGCCTTTCGTGACATTCCGTAAGTAATGTGACTTTTTATAGAATTGCTGAGTTGGCATTAAACAACAATCAATCACTCAAAAATAACTTACTGTTTTCCTCATCTTCCTCTCCCTCTTCTTTATTTTCGTCCTGGTCTCTGTAGATTACAACTCGTGGAAGCAATGGAGTATCAGCTTCCTGTGCTTTGGTCCAGTACCACAGGAAACGGCTCCATAATCTGTATAAACAGCAGGTAGTCTTTCCTGTACCACTACGTCCTAATAGTAGAATTGGTGCTGTCGATTTAAGGTTGATGATAGCATGTTCCAAGTCTGTGACACGGAAAGGAAAATCTACATTGATTTCAATGTTCTGTAGAATGTGAGAAACAAGATTTGATGAGAACGAGTAAAACTTAAGAATGTGGTACTCTGTCTCGTTGGCACTCGCAGGTGGATAAAATGGTTTCATTTCTTCTAAACTACTCTTATCCAAATCCATTTCTGCATAAACTCTGGGAAATCTTCTTTTTGTTTTATGCGAGATCTTGGCATGTTTTACACCTTTCAACTTCTTTTGTATGATGCACGATTCTCCACGGGTGTGAGACTTTACAATTCTCTGCACAGAGCTGTAAATTTTGTCATGGTCAAAGACGATATCCCAAACACGAATTATTTCAGAGTATACTTTCCCCCCTTTTACTGGGCGATCTGACAGCTGATCATCATTGCACTCGAGTATCCTCTCGGCAGATTCGCTTAACCTTGGAGAAAAAGCAATGGCCAACTCCCATATAATTCTTCCTCCCTTTGGGGTTTTTGCTTCATATAGTCTCAGAGTGTCTGGTACATGAGGGAGTTTCTTGCATAAATGACGTGTCCATTCACCTGCTGCCAGATGTTGAATTTTCTGAACAATTCTTTGTTTTAATTCTGGCAGAACATGTTTATCCCTCAAGGCCTTCCATACTTCTGCAGTGCATTCAATCTCCCATTCCAGGTTTTCAAATACCTGGGGATCAAACTGTAAATAAAAGATTTTCACTTTCTTGTCATTTCTAACTTCTATGTATTATTTATATGGCTTGCGTTATCAAAGATTTAGCTACACAAAATGTGGGAAAAATTATGAAATGACAGGGGGGTGTCGTGGTGGTGATCGTATGATAGTCGGATTTACAACTACCTGTGCATACCTAAATTAGAGTTTGAACCCCGTATCAAAATGTACTCGATACTGTATTATGTCATAAAGTTTATCAGTGACTTGCGACAAGTCAGTGGCTTTCTTCGGTTTCGTCTACCAATAAAACTGACCACCACGATATAACTGAAATATTGTTAAACACTATAAACCACACCTGAGATGGCTGTAATGTACATTACTACAAGTAAATGAATATTGTCTAATGATAAGTCAGCAATATTTCCCAAATATCATTTCAAGAATAATGATGAGTACAGATGTACATTTAAAATGTTTAAAAAAACGGATGGAAATCTTTTCGAAAATGCATTGTGCTTTCATATGTCAATAAGTAGTCAAACTGTATATTATCAATGGATTTATGAAATGTGTCATAATGTGGTGAAATTCTAGATATTTGTTGTTTATTTTACATGTGGAAAGTGTTTTCACATTGATTGCCAATAAGAATTTAATTTTTTTTAATGTATTTTAGGGAGTTAAATATACATTGACCAATAATTTTGTTTTGGAACTATTGTAAGTTTTTGCTTTCTAGCACTTGGACTTAAGACAGAAAATAAATAGCAAAGAACATTCTTGAATTTTTACATATAAAGGCATAACTCTAACAATAATTGATGAAAAATTTTGGTTTTAGAACTCGTGGAATATTCTGAGAGTATTGCACAAAGCAATACATTGTCCCCTACCGGCCGCAAAAATCAGAGGACCTAATATATTAGAAGTATCACCTTGCAGTGACTAGATTTTAAATTAAGTCAATATCTCGAAGGATGTAAAAAAAATCTGGACAACTTAAAATAGAGAACAAAAAATACAAGTTCAAGGGCCATAAGTCAGCCAAAAATCATTCGACCAGAACGAAATTTAACTTAAACTGGAACTCATCTAGATATAGCTATATACAAAATATCAAATCAATATCTCATAGGACGTCAAAAAAAAGTCCGGACAACTAAAAGTTTGAACAAAAAATACAAGTTCAAGGACCAAAAATTATTCGACCAGAACGAAATTCAAACTTAAACTGTAACTCATCTAGATATAGCCACATACCATATATCAAGTCAATATCTCATAGGAGGTAAAAACTAGAGGCTCACTTGAGTGAGCCTGTATCGCTCACCTGATTTCCTAGTGGCTGCAGGTTAGTATTTGATTTGACAAAAGGAATCTAGAAAAATATGTCAAATTTTCTATTCTTAGTAACAGTAGTGGCCATGTTTGTTGGCGGTTGGGGTCATCAACCATAATTCTTAAAGGGGATTATAAATGCATCATTTACCCAAAATTTGGTATCAATTGGCTCTTTACAGGATTTTTCCAAATTTTTTTATTGAATTTTTTGTAAAATTCTCTATATTTAGTAATGGTGGTGACCATGTTTGATGGTGGCTGGGGTCATCAACCATAATTCTTAAAGGGGATCATAAGTGTATCATTTACCCAAAGTTTCCTAGCAATTGGCCCTTTACAACATTTTTCAGAATTTTTTTATTGAATTTTTTGTCAAATTTTCTATTTTTAGTAACAGTAGCAGCCTTGTTTGATATCGGTTGGGGTCATCAACCATAATTCTTAAAGGGGATCATAAATGTATCCCTTACCCAAAGTTTGGTAGCAGTTCAGTGATTTTACAGAACTATATTTTAACACATATTTCCCATAGACTCCTATGTTAAACTATGTCATGCAGGGTCCAATGTTGAACTATGTCCTGCAGTGGTGGCCATTTTGGATTGGCAAAAAAAACCTTAAAGTTTGTAGAGGACCATCCAAGGAACATTTCTGCAAAAGATCATTTTCACTGATGCCATGGTTTCTGAGAAGAAGATCTTTATACATATTTCCCATAGGGTCCAATGTTAAACTATGTCCTGGAGTGGTGGCCATCTTGGATTTCAGATCAGCAAAAAGAAACTAGAGGTTCATCCCACAGAGCCTGTATCGCTCACCTGACAATAGAATGATACTGAAGCAAATTTCAAAAGGAGATAATCATTACCTTAACTGTTTTCTATATATATGCATAAAAGATAATGTCTTTGGGCCAGGTGAGCTAAAAAATGATGAAAAAAGGGCAATAACTCCTAGATGGGTAATAAGATTTACTTCAAAATTGCAGGGCATGTAGATATTGACAAGCTGAACATGTTTTCAGTTTACACTTAACATATATCTCTTATAGTTTTTGAAATAAAGGACGAAAATTATTAAATTTTAAAAATTTGATGAAAAAAAGGCAATAACTCCAAAATGGGTAATGGCATTTACTTAAAAATTGCAGTGTAGGTAGATCTTGCCATGCTGCACATTTGTGCAATTTAAACTTAACATCTATCTCTTATAGTTTTTGAAATATAAGACGAAAAGTATCAACATTTTAAAAATTTGATGAAAAAAGGGTGATAACTCCAAAATGGGTAATGGCATTTACTTAAAAATTGCAGTGTATGTAGATCTTGACATGCTGCATATTTTTGCAATTTAAACTTAATATCTATCTCTTATAGTTTTTGAAATATAAGACGAAAAGTATTAAAATTTTAAAAATTTGACAAAAAAAGGGCAATAACTCCAAAATGGGTTATGGCATTTACTTAAAAAGTGCAGTGTAGGTAGATCTTTACATGCTGCACATTTTTGCAAATTAAACTTAATATCTATCTCTTATAGTTTTTGAAATAAAGGACAAAAAGTATTAAAATTTTAAAATTTTGATGAAAAAAGGGCAATAACTCCAAGATGGATAATCAGATTTACTTCAAAATTGCAGTGTAGGTAGATCTTGCTGTACTGATCATTTTTATCTCATGTCAGATTTTTGATATTATTAACGGTTTTGGAGTTATTACCCAAAAACCTGCAATTTTACCATATGTTCTATTTTTAGTAACAGCGGCCATGTTTGCTGGCCGAATGGAACCAAATGAAGAAGTTTTATAGAGGATCTTACATACATGCTTCCTGCCAAGTTTGGCTCCATTTGGCCAAGCAGTTTCAGAGGAGAAGATTTTTTTAACATTAGCCAATCAGAAACAAGAATTGCCCTTGGCGGCTATATTTGTTGGCGGAATGGGACAAAAAGAAGAAACTTTATAGAGGACCTTATATAGATGTTTTCTGCCAAGTTTGGTTCCATTTGGCCCAGTTGTTTCAGAGGAGTAGATTAAAATATGAAAAAGTTAACGGACGGACGACGGACGAACGACAGACGCCAAGTGATGGCAATAGCTCACATGACCCTTTGGGTAAGGTGAGCTAAAAAGGGTGCACTTGACTTTCAGCCACAAGTGATAAAGTTTACCAGTTGCTTGCCCATGGTTGGTGGTTCTCTCCGGGTACTCCAGCTTCTACCACCACTAAAACTGGTCGCCATAATATAGCTGAAATATTGTTGAAAGTGGCGTTAAACACCAAAAATCAAATCAAATCTTACATCACTTTGGGATGCATATAGCATTTATACAAATGTAGTATATCAATTTTGTATCAATGTGGCACATAGTATATTGATTTTTTACTGACATGCCACACAGAATACACAGTAAAAAGCAAATTGAAGGAAATATGCTAAACACATGTGAAGGAAATATGCTAATATACATGTAATAAGGTTGGTATGGTTTATGGTGCTTAACACCACTTTCAACAATATTTCATTTATAATGTGTCGGTCACTTTTATTGGTGGAGGAAATTGGAGTACAATGAGAAAACCACAGGCATGTCGCAAGTCACTGACAAACTTGATCACATAAAGTTGTATCGAGTACACCTCACCTGGGCGGATTCAAACTCACAATGTTAGTAGTGATAGGCATTGATTGCATAGGTAGTTGTATATCCAACTACCATACAATCACTAAGGCCTTTCAAATTGAAAGAAACACGCTAATACATGTATATATGTAAACTAGAGGCTCTGGAGAGCCTGTCATCGCTCACCTGGTAATAATTGGCAGGGTAAATCCTTAGGAACATGAAGTCTAACAAAGATTCATATTTTCTTGCGACTTAAGACACAATTTGCTTACTATTGAATGTGTGCTCCATAAATTCTGAAAACCTAAAGTCAAAATTAAAATCTCCCATGGTAAGTATATTAGACTGCTTAAGTTTTAATTCTTGAAGAAGGTTATCAACAAGCATATTTTTCAAGTCTTTCTGTTTGCAGATAGGAGCATCATAGAACAAACCAAGTCAACTGGCTTGGTACTTTCTGAGAAGAACAACTCAGTACAAATTCCCATTGGGTCTTGTAGGCTTCTATGTTAAACTTTGTTCGTCTATGGTGGCCATCTTGAATTTCCAATCGGAACCAAATTTACACTTTAGGTAGAGAACCATCCATAGATCATTCACACCAGAAAACAAATTCAATTGAATCAGTAGTTTCTGACCAGAAGATTTTTAAAGATTGACGAATCAGAAAACATTATCTACCCCTGGCAGCCATGTTTAATTACCGATCAGCACCAAAATTACAATTCTGGTAAAGGACCTACCGGTATGTTAAACTTCATCCGTCAATGGAGGTCACCTTGAATTTCCAATCTGCACCAAAATAATAGATCAGGTGTAGAACCATCCAAGTAACATTCATATAATGCAAAATATTCAATTTGTTAAGTAGTTTCTCACAAAAAGGTTTTTCAATGAAATTCCCATACAGTCCAATGGTCCGTTGATGGCGGTCATCTTGATGGAGGACTGGGTCACTGGATATAATTTTGAAAGTTGACCATTTAAGTACCATTCATGCCATGTTTGCTTTAAATTGGCTAACTGGTTTCAGAGGAAAAAAATAAACATTTTTCCCATAGGGTCCTATGTTAAAACTATGTTCGCTGATGGTGGCCATCTTGGATGGAGGTCGGGGTCACAGGACATAATTTTAAAAGTTTACCACCTAAGGACCATTCATGCCATGTTTGATTTAAATTGGCTTACTGGTTTCAGAGGAAAAAAAATCTAAACATTTTTCCCATAGGGTCCTATGTTAAAACTATGTTTGCTGATGGTGGCCATCTTGGATGGAGGACATTATTTTGAAAGTTGACCACCTAAGGACCATTCATGCCATGTTTGCTTTAAATTGACTTACTGGTTTCAGAGGAAAAATTTTTTTTAAATTTTTTCCATAGAGTCCCATGTTAAAACTATGTTCGTTGATGGCGGCCATCTTGTATGGAGGTCGGGGTCACATGACATTATTTTGAAAGTTGACCACCTAAGGACCATTCATGTCATGTTTGCTTTAAATTGACTTACTGCTTTCAGAGGAAACAATTTTTAAACATTTTTCCCATAGGGTTCTATGTTAAAACTAAGTTGAGTCATGGCGGCCATCTTGGATATGCGATCGGCACAAAAATAACAAATTTAGTAGAGGACCATCCAGTCATCATTTCTATAATGTTACAATTCCATCGGCTGAGTAGTTTCTGACAAGAAGATTTTCAAAGTTTCAACCAATCAGAACACATTATTGGCCCTGGCGGCCATGTTGGATTTCCGATCTGCACCAAAATAACAAATTTAGTAGAGGACCTCCCAATGAACATTTCTGCCAAATTTGGTCCAAATCAGTTCAGTGGTTTCAAAGAAGAAGAAGAAAGTATGAAAAGTTTACAGACGCGGACGACGACGACGGACGCAAAGTGATGACAAAAGCTCACATGACCCTTTGGGTCAGGTGAGCTAAAAAAAACTTTACAGAAGACCATCCAAGGAACATTTCTGCAAAGGATCATTTTCAATGACTCCATGGTTTCTGAGAAGAAGATCTTTATACATATTTCCCATAGGGTCCAATGTTAAACTTTGTCCAGCGGTGGTGGCCATCTTGGATTCAGCATCTGCACCAAAAACATTTTTTTGGTAGAGGACTATCCAAGGAACATTTCTGCAAAGGATCATTTTCATTGACATTGTGGTTTCTGAGAAGAAGATCTTTGAAGGTATTTCCCATAGGGTCAAATGTTAAACTTTGTCCCGCAGTGACGGCCGTTTTGGACTTCAGATCAGCACCAAAAATATATTTTGGTAGAGGACCATCCAAGGAACATTTCTGCAAGAGATCATTTTTACTGACATTGTGGCTTCTGAGAAGAAGATCTTTGAAGGTATTTACCATAGGGTCCAATGTTAAACTTCATCCTGCCGTGGTGGCCATCTTGGATTTTGGATCTGCACCAAAAACATAATTTTGGTAGAGGACCACCCAAGGATCCTTCACACCATAAAACAATTCCATTGGCTGTGCAGTTTCTGACAAGAATATCTTTGAAAATTGAGCCAATCAAAACACATTATTGGCCCTGGCCGCCATGTTGAATTCCTGATCGAAACAAAAAACATAACTTTTATAGAGGACCTCCTGATGCACATTCCTGCCAAATTTGGTTCCATTTGGCTCAGTGGTTTCTGAGGAGAAGATTGAAATGTGAAAAGCAAACAACGGACGACGACGGACGCCAAGTGATGGCAATAGCTCACCTGACCCTTTGGGTCAGGTGAGCTAAAAAAAAAAAAGTCCGGACAACTAAACATTTGAACAAAAAATACAAGTTCAAGGGCCATAAGTCAGCCAAAAATCATTCGACCAGAACGAAATTCACAATTAAACTGTAACTCATCTAGATATAGCAACATACTAAATATCAAGTCAATATCTCAAAGGACGTAAAAAAAAAGTCTGGACAACTTAAAATTTGAACAAAAAATACAAGTTCAAGGGCCATCACTCAGCTAAAAATCATTCGACCGGAACGAAATTCGAACTTAAACTGTAACTCATCTAGATATAGCAACATACTAAATATCAAGTCAATATATCAAAAGACGTAAAAAAAAAAAAAAAAAAAAAAGTCCGGAAAACTTAAAATTTTAATGTGACGGACGGACAGACAGACGGACGGAACCTAAAACTATAGTCCCCTTCGGCTTCGCCGGTAGGGGACTAATAAACCCAATCAAGATGTGGAAAATTCCCATTATGAATTCAGTTCTAAAATAAATGGTTCTTGATCAATTACATGTTCTCGGGACTGATTTTGATATTAACACATCACCTGATAATATTCCTCTATGCTTTTGTCCTCATCTGATTCATCATCTTGTTGAACTGGTACTATTTCTGGTTCCTGGTTTTGTATTTTGGGTTCCATCACCTTAACAAAATACAAAAAAAGAAAATTTAAATTGTCCATTTCTGTCTGTAAAGTACTATTTAGTGAGCATTTCAATTTATTTAGATTTATAAAATAACCACACATCATACCTCATTTCAAACCGCATAAGTGATGAAATGGTTAGCGTGCTCGCCTTGAGTGCGATAGATCATGGGTTCAAGCCCCGATCGGGTCAAACCAAAGACTATAAAATTGGTATTTGTTGCTTCTCCGCTAAGCATGCAACATGTCTATCCGCAGACTGTTATTTTCGTGAGCTAGCACTATAAAATTACAACTAAGTTGGTTTAGTACAAAGAGGACCTCATATTCATTTCATTGAAAATCAATATGTTCTCGCCATGATAGAGCTGAAAATTGCTGAGTTGGCATTAAACAACAATCGCTCACTCATACCTCATTACAAGATACAGTAAAAATCTCAAGTATTCCATTATGTTTTTGTACTCATGGAGATATGTGTGTTGGGGTATCAATTTTACCTCTCTTTCTAAATTTTTTCTGAATTACCTCACAGATTTTCTCCAGTCAAATTAGACAATTGTTGGGTTTATTAAATACCAGCTTAAAAAACTTATAACAGACCGTCACATTACACTTAATTCCTTTTGATCACTGCATTTTATCAACTTAAAACTAAACTAGAGGCTCAGTGGGCTGAGCCTGTGTCGCTCACCTTTCATTCTGCTTTGAGGAAACTTAATACAGAACCTTACATAGGTGCTTCCCACCAAATTTCGGTTCATTTTGGCAAAGCAGTTTCAGAGAAGATTTTTAGAAATCGACTAATCTAAAACAAGAATTACCTGTGGCAGCCATGTTTGTTAATGGATCAAATCGAAATGAGCAATCTAGAGGACCTTCCATAGATGCTTCTTACAAAGTTTTATATCATTTGGCCAAGCGGTTTCAGAGGAAAAGCTGTTTTATAAATCGACCAATAAGAAGCAAGTATTGCCTATGATGGCCATGTTTGTTAGTGGATCAAAACGGAATGAGCAATTCCCATAGAGGACCTTCCATAGATGCATCCTACCAATTTCTGTCCTTTTGGCCTAGCTGTTTCAGAGTAGAAGATTTTTAGAAATTGACCAATCAGAAACAAGAATTGCCTGTGGCGGCCATGTTTGTTAATGGATCGGGACAAAATGACCAATCTTTATAGAAAACCTTCCATAGATGCTTCCTACCAAGTTTCAGTTCATTTGGCAAAGCGGTTTCAGAGGAAAATATTTTTAGAAATCACCCAATTACAAACAAGAATTGCCTGTGGCAGCCATATTTGTTAATAAATTAATTTGATGTGTTTAAAAGATTTTCATTGGATAAAAAATTGATGTTATTTTCCATAAACAAAATTTTTAACCGGAAGTCACATGTTGGGGTCTCAATTGGGAACATTTTTAATTTTAATTCTTTTTAAGCAATTATTATCCTTTAAAATATTTTTAGGACAAGAAAAAATTTAATTAGGAATTCATTTATAAGGATTGATCACAATTTTTTGTTCGGTTCATTCGAAATAAACTCAAAAATGTGGTACACACCCTTGCGTAACCCGTTTAGCGGGTTACCCAGTGTGTACCACATTTTTGAGTTTATTTCTTCATGAACCGAAAAAAAATTGAGATCAATCCTTAAATGGATCAGGACGAAATGAGCAATCTTTATAGAGGACCTCACATAGATGAATCCTACCAAGTTTCGGTTCATTTGGCAAAGCGGTTTCAGAGGAGAAGATGTTTTAGAAATCAACCAATCAGGAACAAGAATCGCCTGTGACGGCCATGTTTGTTTACGGATCGGGACGGAATGAGCAATCTTCATAGAAGATCTTCCATAGATGCTTTCTACCAAGTTTCGGAGCATTTGGCCATGTGGCTTCAGAGGAGAAGATTTTTAGAAATCGACCAATCAGAAACAAGAATTGCCTGTGGTGGCTATGTTTGTTAATGGATTGGGACAAAATGAGCAGTCTTTACAGAGGATTGCCCATAGATGCTTCCTACCAAGTTTCGGTTCATTTGGCCAAGCGGTTTCAGAGAAGAAGATTTTAAAAAATCAGCTAATCAGAAACAAGAATGTCCTGTGGTGGCCATGTTTGTTAATGGATTGGGATGAAATGAGAAATATTTATAGAGGACCTTCCATAGATGCTTCCTACCAAGTTTCAGTTCATTTGGCTGAGGGGTTTCAGAGGAGAAGATTAAAATGTGAAAAGTTAACAGACGACGGATGCCAAGTGATGGCAAAAGCTCAATTTGCCATTGGCAAGGTGAGTTAAAAAAATAGAGATACATGTGTATATCTATTAAAAATGCAGTATTTTCTATTTTAATGCATATATCTGTAAAGAGATAACTGCATCTTGAATACAGATATCTATATTTAAACAAGAGTTATCTTTCTTTTAACAAAGGAGAAGATTTTTTTAGAAATCAACCAATCAAAAACAAGAATTGCCTGGGGCGGTCATGTTTGTTAACCAATCGGGACAAAATGAGCAATCTGTATAGAGGACCTTTCATAGATGCTCCCTACCAAGTTTCAACTGATTTGGCCTAGCGGCTTCAGAGGTGAAGATTTTTAAAAATCGGCCAATCAGAAACAAAAAATGTCTGTGGTGGCCATGTTTGTTAATGGATCGGAAAGAAATGAGCAGTCTTTACAGAGGATTGCCCATAGATGCTTCCTACCAAGTTTCGATTCATTTGGCCAAGCGGTTTCAGAGAAAAAGATTTTTTTAAATCAGCTAATCAGAAACAAGAATTGCCTGTGGTGGCCATGTTTGTTAATGGATCGGGACGAAATGAGCAATCTTTATAGAGGACCTTCCATAGATGCTTCCTACCAAGTTTCAGTTAATTTGGCTGAGGGGTTTCAGAGGAGAAGATTAAAAAGTTAACAGACGACGGATGCCAAGTGATGTCAAAAGCTCACTTTGCCATTGGCAAGGTGAGTTAAAAAAATAGAGATGCATGTGTATATCTATCAAAAATGCAGTTTTTTCTATTTTAATGCATATATCTGTAATTCAATCTGTAAAGAGATAACTGCATTTTGAATACAGATATCTATATTTAAACAAGAGTTATCTTTCTTTTAACAAAGGAGAAGATTTTTCAGAAATCAAACAATCAAAAACAAGAATTACCTGTGGCAGTCATGTTTGTTAACCAATCGGGAAAAATGAGCAATCTTTATAGAGGACCTTTCATAGATGCTTCCTACCAAGTTTCAATTCACTTGGCCTAGTGGTTTCAGAGGTGAAGATTTTTAAAAATCGGCCAATCAGAAACAAGAAATGCCTGTGGTGGCCATGTTTGTTAATGGATCGGTACGAAATGAGCAATCTTTATAGAGGACCTTCCATAGATGCTTCCTACCAAGTTTCAGTTCATTAGGCTGAAGGGATTCAGAGGAGAAGATTAAAATGTGAAAAGTTAACTGCAGAGATCACTTTAGGACGCGCAATCGTGCCATAGTCGTGCTAAAATTTTATATGGCCCATTAAAAAATTATGTGTGCACCAGTAGAGTGCATTACCGTCACGTATGGCCCATACATCATTGTACATTGTGCACCAGTAACCGGGATCTGCATACTTATTTTGTTTCGACTGGTTCTTAATTTTTATTTCATCCCGCGAACGTAATCAGGCGAAAAGTAAACCTGTCGTATAATCATCCGATACTCTCTGTGTTTTTCATACTCGGGTCTCGATTATAACGAAAGCTGTCGAATGACAACAAAATGCCTCCCAAAAAGGCAAGATTTGAAAAAAATCAACTGAAAATATCATTTTTCACATCAGAGAAGGAAAATCCTTGGTCAGAAGATAAAATGGACACAGGTACAACCAGAGGTGAATGAGCCTATTGAGGTCAATCATGACGTATCACACGAAGCCAGCGAAAACAAGGAACAAGGAAAGTTTCAGTCCCGTTGGGCCAGTCTATACACGTGGTTAACATAAGACAAAGATAAAAAAACAAAATGTACTGCCGAAAATGCATTAGCATTGGAGCAAATAATACTATGACAGCTGGTTGTGATAATTTTAAAACATCAACACTCACTAGCACTGACCACCAAAAAGCCATCATAGCACAAAAAGAAAGATCCAATCTCTCAACTTCTGTCAATAGGGTTTGTAACAAGGAAGAAAGTGCTATAACAGTGCACTAAAAACTGTATATTTCCTTGCACAAGAAGGTATTGCTTTGTCAAATAAAAGGCCATTGGCCACTGGTCCCCCGACGCCAAGGTTATATGGTAAGATTAAATTTTGAAACTAGTGTAAACTAGAGGTTCAGGTGAGCCTGTATCACTCACCAGACTTAAATAATTCTGAAAGGAGACCACCCAAGGACCATTTTGAAGTAAAAAAAAAAAGGGGAGTAACTCAGGTTAGATTTGTCAAAAAATCATCATTATCGAACTTGACCTAAATATTCATGAGATACACTTATATACCAAACCTAGTTTCAATCTGACTTTTTGTTCACAAGTTATAATTTGGAAACCAAAAAATTAGCAATTTTGAAGTATAAAAAGGGATGTAACTCTGGTAAGATTTGTCGAAAAATGATCGCTATCAAACTTGACCTAGATATACATGAGATACACATACATACCAAACCTAGTTGCAATCTGACTATTTGTTCCCATCTGGAAACCAAATATTTAGCAATTTTGAGGCATAAAAAGGGGCACAACTCTAGTAAAAATTGTCGGAAAATTGTCATTATCGAACTTGACCTAGATATTCATAAGATACACTTACATGCCACACCTAGCTTCAATCTGACTTTCCATTCACAAGTTATCATCTGGAAACCAATTCAGGACACACGGACGAAGTATAAAAAGGGATGTAACTCTGGTAAGATTTGTCGAAAAATGATCGCTATCGAACTTGACCTAGATATTCATGAGATACACTTACATACCAATCCTAGTTGCAATCTGACTATTTGTTCCCAAGTTATCATCTGGAAACCAAATATTTAGCAATTTTGAGGTATAAAAAGGGGCACAACTCTAGTAAAAATTGTCAAAAAATTGTCATTATCGAACTTGACCTAGATATTCATAAGATACACGTACATGCCACACCTAGCTTCAATCTGACTTTTCATTCACAAGTTATCATCTGGAAACCAAACACACGGACGGACGGACGACACCCATATCTAGAGTCCCCTTCGACGAAGCGTCGGGGGACAAATACACTAATATGATGATATTTTTGAAGGAGGTGGGTACACCAAATTTGGATTCTTTAAATGTAAACAAAAGAGCAGACTACAGCTCATACAATACTGCAGTTGATTTATTGACTGCACTTTCAGATGTAATTGATGAAAATATTTTTTTTTAAAACTCCATGAATCTCCAGTTCTCACAATTTTAATAGATGAGAGTACAGACTTTATTGTTCATCACAAAATGTGTATATAAAGTGCCCGTGTTGTATATATGCCATGTTGAGATGAGAATGTTATGACTCTTTCATTCTGATTTTGGAATTAAGGTTCTAAATTACAAGGTTTATTGCCTCTAGAATTGTTCAGAATTGCTTAAATTGCTGAAAATCATTTTGGGGCTGCAGGCCCCCATACCCCGGCCTAATGGCCCATTACTTGTGATGATGATGGGCCGAAGGCCCATCATCTTCAAAAGCTAGGGTGATCCCTGTAACGGACGATGGAAGCCAAGTGATGGCAAAAGCTCACACTGGCTTTGGCAACGTGAGGTAAAAATAAATGAACCGCACTCCATAAATATAGTGTCAGGTGGATGCAATGCAATAGTGGGAAAGACACTTCTAATCAAATAAAATTACCCAAGGTTCCTGCTTTTCTTGTTCAGTTTTTTCAATTTGTTTCTCTATATCATCTGTCCTACTTGAAAATTTGCTGTATGGCACATCATCCAGTTCATATATCAATTCTTCTATTATCTTCCTTAATGTTTCTTTCCCTAGAGTTGGTTTGACTACTGGTTTTTCTTCTGCACAAGGCATATCGTCTGTCCGCTCATATTGCTGAGGGTCGCTTTCCTCGGCTTCTGCCATTTCTTCTTCTGTGAGATCAGAATCTAGTTTGTCACCAGCTTTGTTTTTGCCATATTTTCGTTGTTGTCTAGATGGTTTTGGCTTTTTCGAAGCAATTTTCGTTGGACCTCTGACAGATGCCAACCTGAAGAACTGCAGACGTCTATCATTTCTAATATTCAGGTAATGAATAGGCAGTTTGTTTTCACCATTTTTTACGTTCGATGAAATTTTCTTATCACAGAGAAGTTCCGTAGCTTTTTGTACTGTTGAGTTGTATTTGACTTTAGCAATCAAGTGGAAGAGACTATCACCATTCTTGTCTTGCTGGCTGGGATCCAGCATGTGATATTTCTCTGGATCATTTTCGAACATGTGCAGAAACAGATTCAAGATTGAAAAATTTCCTACAAAATGATTTAAATTTTAAACAAAAGTTGACAAAAGACAAGATAATGGATAAAAACATATGTAAAAAAAATGAAACAGAATAATAACTTGAATGTAATATTTAACCAACTAGAGGCTCAGATGAGCCTGTATCGCTCACCTGACATAACTAAGTCCTCTTAAGAATGTCTGCATGCCGAATACATCTAAGTTACTATTCAAATCCCATAGGGTTCTATGTTAAAACTATGTCTGCTCAAGGCAGCCATCTTGGATGGAGGTCGTGGTCACCGGACACAATTTTAAAAGTATACTACCCAAGGACCATCCATGCCATGTTTGCTTTAAATTGATTGACTGGTTTCAGAGGAGAAGACTTTTAAACAATTTTCCCATAGGGTCCCATGTTAAAACTATGTCCGCTGATGGCGGTCATCATGGATGGAGGTCGGGCTCACAGGACATAATTTTCAAAGTTGACCACCTAGCATTCATGCCATGTTTGCTTTAAATTGACTTCCTGGTTTCAGAGGAGAAGACATTTAAACATTTTTTCCATAGGGTCCTATGTTAAAACTAAGTCGAGTCATGGTGGCCATCTTGAATTTCCGTTCAGCAAACGATTTACAAGTTTAGTACAGGACCACCCAATGATCATTCCTGTAAAGTCACAATTCAATTGGCTTTGTGGTTTCTAACAAGAAGATTTTTAAAATTTCGACCAATCAGAACACATTATGGGCCCTGGCAGCCATGTTGGATTTCCGATCAGCGCCAAAAACAAAAATCTTGTATATGACCATCTAATGAACATTTCTGCCAAGTTTGGTTCAAATCTGTTTCGTGGTTTCAGAAAACTAGAGGCTCACTTGAGTGAGCCCGGTATCGCTCACCTGGTTTCCTGGCTTCAGGTTAGTATTTGATTTGAAAGGGGACCACCCAAGGACCATACCATCAAAGTTTGATTCAGTTTGGTGGAGTAGTTTCAAGAGGAGTTAATTCTTGAGTGAATTTTAGTCAAAATCTGCTAAATTTGCATATTCAGCAAAAATTGGAAAAACAGAACATTTTTCATAAAAACCCATAATGCATGTTTAACAACACTTTACCATGCAACTACAGTTCAATTTGATCTCATTCTGTGGACAAACAAAGCCATTTTGGCTATCTATAATATTTTCTATTTTAGTATTGGTAGCCATCTTGGATGTGGGGCGGGGTCATAAAAAAATCTGAAAGGGGACCACTCAAGGACCGTTCTACAAAAGTTTGGTAGAGGACCATCCAATGGTTATCCATGAACAGTTTTAGTGTAATTGTCTTTGTAGTTTCTAAGAAGATCTTTCAATGTTTTCCCCATAGGGTCCAATGTTAAACTATGTCATGTGGTGGAGGCCATCTTGGACCTCCGATCAGCATGAAAATACTAAACTTGGTAGAAGACTATCCAATTATCATTCATGAATAGTTTCGGTTTGTCTCCTTTGTTTCTGAGAAGATTTGTTACTGTTTTTCCGATAGGGACTACTCAAGGACCATTCCACAAAAGTTTGGTAGAGGACCATCCAATGGTCTTCCATGAACAGTTTTAGTGCAATTGTCTTCGTAGTTTCTAAGAAGAAGATCCCCATATGGTCTTATGTTAAACTATGTCCTGCGGTGGTAGCCATCTTGGACTTCCGATCAGCATGAAAATTATGAACTTGGCAGAGGACCATCCAATGATCATTCATAAATAGTTTTGGTTTAATTGTCTCCATTGTTTCTAAGAAGAAGATTTTCGATTTGTTTTTCCCACAGGCCTATGTTAAACTGTCCTGCGGTGGCAGCCATCTTTGATTTCCAACCAGCATGAAAATTACAAACTTGGTAGGGGACCATCCAATGATCATTCATGAACAGTTTTGGTTTAATTGTCTCTTTTTTTCTGAGAAGAAGTTTTCCACTGTTTTCCCCATAGGGTCCTGAGTTAAACTATGTCTTGCGGTGGCGACCATCTTGGATTTCCGATCGGCATGAAAATTATAAATTTGGTAGAGGACCATCCAATGATCATTCATGAACAGTTTCAGTTTTAATTGTCTCTGCTGTTTCTGAGAAGAAGATCTTTGATTGTTTTTCCCATAGGGTTCTATGTTAAACTATGTTCCGCAGTGGCGGCCATCTTGGATTTCAGATCGGCATGAAAATTACAAATTTGGTAGAGAACCATCCAAGGAACATTCATATCCAGTTACAGTTCCATTGGCCATGTAGTTTCTGACAAGAACATCTTTGAAATTTCAGCCAATAAGAATGCATATTTATGGCCCTGGCGGCCATGTTGGATTTCAGATCAGAACCAAATGAACAAACCTGATAGAGAATCACCCAATAAACATTCCTGCCAAGTTTGGTTTCAATTGGTCTAGTGGTTTCAGAGAAGAAGATTGAAGTTAACGTACGACGACGCCAACGACGGACGCAAAGTGATGACAATAGCTCACATGGTCCTTTGGACCAGGTGAGCTAATAAAAATTTATTTAACAAATTTGTTTTTAATTTCATGATGAAATTGATCATTTCTTATTGCAAGACTTTCATTGCATTGTTCTTTTAAATCAATACAAGTATTGTATTTGTTTATTATTTAATACTTTACAATGAAGTCAAGGCAGCACATGTATGTTGGTATCTCCATGGTGCCGGTCATGGATCATGAACTCGGTTCACTAAAGACAAATGTGATGGTCATGGACCATGATAAAAAAAAAAAAAAGACGAGAAGTACTTTAAATAATAAAAGTACAACCAACCTCTATCTCGCTCTACTGCTATAGACAGAGCAGCATGAATGGGTGTATCTCCTGAGTTCACAGACAAGTATGACGGACAGGCTCCATAATTGAACAAGTTATCTAGCACTTTAAAGTGTTCTTCTTGTACAGCTGCTTGTACACATTTTTTCCCATCTAAAACAGAAATCCAACGCCATCTATACCTTTTATGCTCAAAATAAATTAAAAATAATAAACTTTTTTAATTATTAGTTACAATTCAGAGCAGAGGCCACTTTAAAAATCTTAATTAAACGAAACATTTTACATATACCTTGGCAAGAATAAAATAAAATAATTTGCTTACGCATTGAAATGGTTTTCCTTTTAGTTAGACAAATCGTTTTCGGAGTGAGTGTGTGTGTGTACCTTTCACAAGAACAAGAATTTACCAGAAATGGTTCTCTCTTGTTGGTATTTGGATACGGAATGCTCAATCTCAACAATTAACTAGGAAGAACTGTTTTAGATACCTAAAACTTATGTCTCCCCTTTATGCGGCCATCTGTCCAACAACCTATCTCGAAAGACAAAAATGTTATGGCCTGGACAAGAAAATACTATTTGAAAAACAATTATTTGACCTTGAGGTCAAAGGTCAAGGTCCCACGAAGGTCATTACAGTATGTGACACACCACCTTATGGTCATGCACCCACATACCAAATATAATTGACCATCCACATACCAAATATAATTTACCTATCTGGAAAGACAAAAAAGTTATGGTTCGCCGAGAAGAAGCAGAAGAAAAAATCAGACTAAAACAATATGTCTCCCTTCGTTCGAAGGAGAGACATAATAAACCAGTTTTAAGAATGAATTGCATCATATCAACTTAAAGATCAGATGCCACATTGAAACAAATAAAAATGAATTCTGATTTCATGATCAATGATAAATGGCACATGACAACTGATGGAACAAAATACTATACAGCCTAGTCACAATCAGATGCACATTTCATGTTTCACTAGGGATTAATTTGAAAGGTCATTACACACAACTGATAATGTCATTTTATGAGTCCCAAATGTTTATAATTTATGAAAATCATAGACATTTTCAATATCGTTAAACAGTTTCTCAGAAATAATATCTTGAATTTTAAACTTTAGAGGGAAAAGAGCATGCTACATATCTTTTCTTCACAAGCTTTTTCAATTCTTTTTTTCTCTGTTGTAGTGTTAAAGTGTGTTAATAGCGATCATTGCAAGATGCGAGCTAAACAGCAACATGTGTGTAAGGAGATGAATCAATTCAAAGGTCAAGGTCCCACGAAGGTCATTACGGTATGCGACACACCACCTTATGCTCATGCATCCACATACTAAATATCATTGACCTATCTCGAAAGACAAAAATGTTATGGCCGGGACAAGAAAATACTATACTGAAGGGAAAAAGAAACACATGGTCAACATTTTAGGTGATTTAATATTATTTATTTGAATGTTTTTTTTCAATATTAATATATAAGGTTAAAAACACAAATTTAATCAACAAGTTTTTAAAATTTCATTAGATGTTGATCAATAATTCATTAGTAATTGAAACCAATTTAACAGTACCCCCCCAATATGTTAAAGTGAAATCGATTAACTCGTCAATATCTTGTATGCCCCCCTCACACATCTGTTACAGACTTGATTCTCCTGTGCCAGAGCATTTATTCTTCTCATGGGGATATTATCCCACTCTTCCAACAAGGCAGTCCTTAATTGGTCGAGAGTAGTGGGGGCATTCCGACGCCCCCGAACTCTTTTGTCCAGTTCGTCCCACAGATGTTTGATAGGGGACAAATCTGGACTGTACGGAGGCCAATCGTGTGGGTTAATGTTATGATTGGCAAGAAAATCTAGACAAACTCTGGCTACATGGGGGCAGGTGTTATCCTGCTGGAAAATTAGGTGATGCTGTTGCACAAATGGAACTGCAACCAGCCGTAGGATTTCATCCCTATATCTTACGCCTGTTAAATTACCGGCTATCACAATCAACGGCGACTTTAACCCGTGAGATATTCCTCCCCAGACCATAAGCGAGCCACCCTCAAACCTATCCCTCTCAAAAACGCAAGCGTTGGCGAAGCGTTCCACACAACGTCGACCATCCGGACAAAAAAGAGTGAACCGCAACTCATCTGTGAAAAAGACCCGTCTCTATTGCCTCATTAGAAATTGTCTGGGACCATGTGCCGCCAACCAAGCCATACAATGCGCGCGACGTGCACGAGTGAGAGGAAAACCAATGTAAGGTCGACGAGCTCTCAGGCCTAACTCGCGCAATCAGTTTCTCAGTATTTGGGTGAATGCAGAGCTGTCGAACATCGTCGGACCTATCGGACCGTCGGACAAAATATTGACTAGGTTCGATTTAAACTACTTCGCGTCAGACCCAATGTCTGGAGCAAATATTCCAGTAACTTGGGACCAACAAAATGCTTGAAGATGACTGGCATCATTACTTACTTTCGCTTCTCAAACTTGTCGTTGTTTGCAATCTCCGATTTCTGATTTAACATGAACCGTAAACCAGTATGCGGTGACTGCGCATGTCAATATACTTTCTTTTTGTCCCAAGGAACTTTTCGTCCCTCATATCTTACTTTGTCAACAGCACGTTGATCGTTGACAGTATCGATCAACTATCCAGATTATTATGTTTACGAAAAATAAAACTAATTAACGAATGGCTGCATAAAAGCTTAAATGAATGTCGACAAACAAAGGAATTTTTTTATGATAAATAAGGGTAATAACAAAATTACTGAACTCCGAACAATCGTCCAAAGGGACTTTAGGGGCGAATTATCCAATCAGGACGAAATTAAAATAGAATAAAAAATGGCAGTGCCCACTGCCTGGCCAATTCAGTTTGCAAGTGGGGCAAAACCAGGGGTTAAAAGGAAAATAAGTAAAACAATAACCGAAGTAGAAACCAAAGAAAAAAGAAAGAAATACGAAAAAGACAAGCGTCCTGCACAGACATTCAATATCACATGGTTAGGCATGTCCTTATCTGGATTTGGCTTCCTAGTATTTTGGCGTTTTAGCCTATGAGTGCTTCATTTTGAAGTATGTAGGTTGTCAGTCATCCAATTGATTCGGTCCTAATGCTACTTATGAGAGGTAACACCTTGAAACATGTGTATACATTATGCAAACTTGGTATCTTTGTTTATTTCATACACAAGTCTATTGTATTGTATGTATATTTCCACATGTCACACAAAAATGTGTTGTACTAACTTTGAGTATTCCAAGGTATCACTTGAAGCTGTAAACAAACCATTTTATGGATTTAGCCAGTATATGTGTAATTCAGTTGAAGTTGTAAACTAGAGGCTCCCAGGAGCCTGTAATCGCTCACCTGGTTTTCAATTTGACATCTAAAGTTGATAGAAATGGGGGTGTTACACATAATTTTGAAAGTGGGTCATCCAAAGATCATTTCAACTCAATTTTCTAAACAAAAGATTTTGCTGTGATTTTTATCTCATAATATTCCTAAATGGAATAAACTGGCTGAAAAAATCTCACAGAAAAACCCAGAATATATGTTAAACTACTCATTGCCATGTAGCTACAGTTAAAATTTGGGTTCATTTTGATTTGTAATAAAGCAGAAATTGACAACTAAAGAAATTTCTATTTTTAGTAACAGCAGCCATCTTGAATGGAGGGCAGGGTTGTCGGACACATATTGCAAAGGGACCACCCAAGGACCATCCCAGCCAAATTTGCTTTAATTTGGTTCAGCAGTTTCAGAGGAGAATATTTAAATGTGATCTTTTATCAAAATATGCCTAATTTGCATAATCGGTATAAATCGGCTGAAAGAAAAATTCCACAGAAAAACCCGGAATATATGTTAAACTACTCCTTGCCATGTAGCTGCAGCTAAAATTTGAGCTCAATTTAGTTTATACTAAAGCAGCAATGGACAATTAAAGAAATTTTTATTTTTAGTAACAGCAGCCCCGCTGGTGGCCATCTTGGATTTTCAATCGGTCCAAAAAGAAACAACACTTAGTTAGCAGCTTGAAATGATCATTCGTGACAATTTTCAATTCCATCCTCCATGTAGTATTGGAGAAGAAGATCTTTCAAATTTCAGCCAATCAGAGGCGATTATGGCCCCTGGCAGCCATATTGGATAACCAATCGGAACAAAAAGTAACAACAATTGATCAGAACCTTGTCAGGAATATTTCTGCCAAGTATGGTTCCAATCCATCCAGTGGTTCTTGAAAAGAAGTTTGTTTTACATATTTCAAATAGGGTCGCTATGTTAAATTATGTCCCCCGTTGGTGGCCATCTTGGATTTTCAATCGGTCCAAAAAGTAACAACACTTGGTTAGCAGCTTGCAATGATCATTCAGTATCGGAGAAGAAGATCATTAAAAATTTCAGTCAATCAGAGGCTTTTATGGTCTCTGGTAGCCATGTTGGATAACCGATCGTAACGAAAGTAACAACACTTGGTTAGACCATGCAAATGAACATTCCTGCCACGTTTGGTCACATTTGCTTCAGTGGTTCTCTAGAAGAAGATTGAAATGTTTATGGACGGACGACAGATGCCAAGTGATGGCAATAGCTCACATGATCCTTTGGGTCAGGTGAGCTAAAAAGGTAGAAAGGTACATTTTTTGTACACTTGCTGAAATATGCTCACACATTTTTTGTCGTTCACATGTCAATTTTCAGACGCAATATGGTCAGGTGAGCTAAAAAAAATGTAAGTCCGGCAAATGTTTGATAGGTCTGACACATTGTCCACATCTGCCAGACTTATTGTCTGACAGACAGGAAAGAGATTTCGACAGCTCTGTGAATGTGGCGATTATGATTGCCTACCGCATTTAAAGCGGTTTCAGTGGCAGTAATGTGGCGATTATGCAGGTGGGTTAAACGAATAGCCCTGTCCTGACGTGGCGTTGTTACGCGCGGACGGTCAGCAACCCTTCCAGTATCTCTCCGACGACGGACAAGACGCTCTATGGTGGAAACATTCACACTAAATTGCAAAGCAACTTGTTGTTGCATTTGACCTTGCATTAGCAATGCAATAGCCTGACCCCTCTGAATTTCCGTCAGCCATGGCATAATTACAAGAGAGTCAAATTAACTTTAAATAGTGGAAAGCGATGTGTATACCTCAAGAGTATAAAGTGGTATGACACGATGTGTAAACGAACTATACCTCAAGAGTATAAAGTGGTATGACACGATGTGTAAACGAACTTGTTATCATTATTCTGCACGTGTCATTTGCTTTTTATCAATTTCTCTGTGTCACATGATACCTTTCACGGTTGAATAACTTTAGACACCGATTTTAGTGCACACTGACCAAGCCACTCGTCTTCCCAGTTTTCGTAATTTTATGCCACGCAGTTAAAAAATAGGAGCATATTATGTTACCCTGCATTTCTTTTTCTCTTCAGTATATTCAAAAAACAATTATTTGACCTTGAGGTCAAAGGTCAAGGTCATTACGGTACGCGACATACCACCTTATGGTCATGCACCCACATCCCAAATATCACATTTAAAAAACAATTATTTGACCTTGAGGTCAAAGGTCAAGGTCCCACGAAGGTCATTACGGTACACGACACACCGCCTTATGGTCATGCACCCACATACCAAATATCATTGACCTATCTCGAAAGACAAATATGTTATGGCCCAGACAAGAAAATACTATTTAAAAAACAATTATTTGACCTTGAGGTCAAAGGTCAAGGTGACACATAGGTCATTACGGTACGCGACACACCGCCTTATGATCATGCACCCACATACCAAATATAATTGACCTATCTGGAAAGAAGCTGAGAAGAAGCAGAAGAAGCGGAAGAAAAAATCAGACTAAAACAATATGTCTCCCTTCGTTCGAAGGGGAGACATAATTAGAAAGGAAACCGTACAGCTTCTTTACATGCAACGATTAATTTATTTTAAAAATGGACAATCGTTAGACCTTGTTTCGCCCCTAAAGAATGATCGGCCCTAACAAAAAGTCGTCCCCGATATATCTTGGCCCGAAAAAAAAGTCGTCCCCGATATATCTCGGCCCAAAACATCTCCTTTGCAATAGAACTGGGTAAGTCGAATTGAAGAACAAAGAAAAACTAGTATTACTGTGAGCACAGCTCACTAAGATATACCCCCCGCTCCTCACATCTGTTCAACATATTTCCATAACCAAAACATTACTGATTGTTCCGATGAAAGTGAAAATGAAAGGGACCCTCCTCTATTACCCAGCCAATGATTATTTAGCTCTCTGTGGTATTTTTTTTTTTATTCTTCTATCCATGGCGGTGATATTTGTCCTTCAAATGTTTTATGCAAAATGTCTCTGTGCCCGCCATGATTCACATGGTCTGCCTTATCGGCACATCTCGGGTAATTACGCTATCTACATCAAAAGATGATAGTTTTACAGTAAAGAAATGACTTGAGGGTATCCGATTGTAAAAGTCTGAATCACGCAATCGTTTAATGGTACAAAATTAAGTGCTGCAAGTCAAGTATCTTCCGGATAAACAATAATTGAAAGCCATATTACGGTACCGGACACAAATAAAATCCGGATTTTGAAAACGTCGGAGTACACGTTTATTATATCGGAGGTCGGATTAAGGGTCTGAAACTCTGTCGAAATCGTGGTTGTTGGCATCCCTGCAGTTTCCGAATGAATCCCCCTCTCTTCACAATTAAGTCACTAATAAAATTTTAAAAGATTTTGAGAAACACTCAAGTTGTTGTACGACATATAGGGTAAAATACCCTACTTTCCGTCATATCAAGTGTAATAACTCTGTAATGGCAAAAGTGAAAACCGTCAAAAATGAAAGGGATCCTCCTCTCTTCACCGGTAAGCTGCTGGTAAAATTTCAAAATATTCTGAGAAACACTACTCAAGTTATCATACGACATCAGGGTTTTCATTATGATTTTAAGTAGCCGATGGAAATTGACATGTTACCGTTAAGATTTCGCATGGAAAGGCCTTTAGATCCTAAAAATAGTGTAATAGTTGTAATTTAAAAAAGTAACCAATGCGAAATGTGAAATTAACCAATTATTTTCATCTGCAATCGGTTGAAAATGACAACCCTGGACATAGGGTAAAAATCCTATTTTCCATCATATCAAGTCAAACAAGATAAGATTATAATCTAAAGATTATGAAGTCTACCAAACCGGCCACTGACAACAGGTTTACATTGTGACAAATTCTGAGCTTAATTTTTTGCGATATTGTGACGGTCATTTTGAAAATGGAGATCGGTAGAAATTTTGCAATGTCGTGAATCAATTCCGGACATCATAATCTACCTACATATGAAATTTCGTTGAAATCGAACAATGTTGAATTTGTGTGGTATTGTGGTGGCCATTTTGAAAATGGCGACCGATAGAAATTTTTCGATGTCAGGAATTAATTCGGGACATCATAATCTACCTACATATGAAATTTCGTTGAAATCGGACAATGTTGAATTTGTGCGGTATTGTGGCGGCCATTTTGAAAATGGTGACCGGTAGAAATTTTTCAATGTCGGGAATCAATTCGGGACATCATTATCTACCTACATATCAAATTTTAATGATATCGGAGAGTGCTGAATTTTTGCGGTATTGTGGCGGCCATTTTGAAAATGACGACCGGTAGAAATTTTTCAATGTCGGGAATCAATTTGGGACATCATTATCTACCCACATATCAAATTTTGATGATATCGGACAATGTTGAATTTTTGCGGTAATTGTGGCGGCCATTTTGAAAATGGCGACCGGTGTCATATGGTATTAAGACCCCCATGGTAAATTGACCCCGGGGTCAATTTTCCTATGATATTTTGACCCTGGGGTCAATTTTTTCCCATTGTATTTTGAACTCCCTCATGGAAAATTGACCCCCCTCATTTCTACCAAAAGAGAGGGTTTGATATACCATAGGTAGGGGGGTCAAAATACCATGGGTAGGGGGGTCAAAATACCATGGGTAAGGGGGTCGATATACGATGGGTAGGGGGATCGATATACCATGGGTAGGGGGGTCAAAATTCAGTCAAACCTGTGTATAAAGGGCATCTATGGGAAGAGGCAACATTTCCCTTTATAGACAGGTGCCCTTTATAAAGAGGTCCAAGTGAACGAATATTTTTTCATTGTTTGTTTACTAAAATGTTAATTTCTTCATTACCTGTAGGTCTATGTTGACGTTTTCTTTCTATTGGCATGTTATTTTCAAAATCAGTCAGAACTTCAGCTTTACGTTTTAGAACATTGTCAATTTGAGTACGGCCTACGCCTAATTGTTCAGCAATTTTACGATTTGATAAATGTTCTTTTTCAGATTTTCTGATCACTTCTACACGTTGCTCTAAAGTAAGAGCACTACGCTTTTTTGGTGGCATTTTATCAATTTAAAAAAAATTTAAAAAAAATATCAGATACGATTATGTTATGTTTTCAATTAAGAATTTTATGATAATACATGATTAAAATGTAAAACATTTTATAGGTAATTTTGGCTTTGACACTACTCACTCAATTTTCCTTTAATGTGTTAATGTTTTCACAGATCCTTAATGAGCTTGGACAACTTACTTTTAAGTTGCCGATTACCTGTGATTAAAAAATAAATCGGTCTTTTTCAATTTTAATTAACCCAATCACATTTCTTTGTTATTAATTGTTTTCGATTCACACAAAATTATTTATCAAAAAGGGATGTCAAAAATACCGACAGCAATTTAATATGCTTGTAAAACTCGTTAATTGAACCATGACATGTGTCACGAGATTTGGTAAGTTTCTATATTTTATACATTACAACAATAACGACCGAACTTCCGAAGTTACAAATAAACCAACCGTGTTTCCGGTTTTATGTTTTATTCACTTTCTTTTTTTAATCCTTCATCTGCTTGCCCGTTATGAGCAGGTTTATTTCTTTATTTGCTGGTCAAAAGACTGCCCGCGTTGAGGAGTGCCCGCTATACAAAGGCAAAATAAGTAGGAAATCGCATTGGGGGAAATTAATACTGCCCGTTATGACCAGGTGCCCGTTCTATGAAGGTGCCCGTTAAGCCAGGTTTGACTGTACCATGGTAAGGGGGATCAATATACCATGGGTAGGGGGGTCAAAATACCATGGGTAGAGGGGGTCGATATTCCATGGGTAGGGGGGTCAAAATACCATGGGTAGGGGGTCAAAATACCATGGCTAGGGGGTTGATACACCATGGGTAGGGGGTTAAAATACCATGGGTAGGGGGTCGATATTCCATGGGTAGAATTCCAAGTCAGTAATCACTGTTATAACGTAATGCAAATTTGAGACAGCAATTAGAGCTTCCTTCTAATATTCATTCAGTCTTATACATGTAGTAAACATTATTACATGTATTAACACATCTTAAAAATGTATCAAATAATCTCAAACATCCTGTCAAAAGTTTATTGTGGATAATAAACTATATTTCTGTAGTTCATGATCAGTTAACAGGTGCTACAGGTATAAAAGGTAATTAAGGTCTTATTATGACACCAATAATTACCAGTTCTACTTTCACACCTTTTCAATGGACAAATCTGTTTTTAGTGAAAAGTATCATTGTTTTTTGACAAATAAAATATGTGTAATTAACACATATATATACAAAAAGGATTTCCATGCATTTAATTTGGTAATGTCTTTCTTCTTTAATTAATAAAAATTATGTGGAAAGGACATACCATAAATGAAATGTTTAAAGAATGTTGTTTTACAGTCTTAAAACTCTTTTCACTGAAATTTAAATGATATTATTTGTGTTTACAAATATATATTAAATCATTATGAAGCCATTATTTTTTAACAACAGCATAGTTTGATTTAAATTAAAATTAGAAAACTGGAGAATAATTTCTTAATATTATTTTGTGATTGAGCTAGATGAAGGGTAATATTTTATTCAAAAATTAATTTCATTTTTTTAACATTTCAACAGCAAACATATCTTTATTTCTTATTTATATTCATAAACCTCTCTACATTATTTTTTAATAAATTTTATGAAAAACAGATACATCATACAATGTATATTATACAAATATAGCCTTCCATTGAGGTCAATACATGGATTTATAGACCCATCAATATATATTGACCGAGGACGAAGTCTGAGATCAATATATATTTTTAGGTCTATAAATCCATGATAGGCTATAATTGTTTTATCATTTTTCAATATTATTTTATGAATTATTATTTAACCAGATATTATTCCAAGATTGAAAATACTACGTAAACAAGTAAACCTTTGTTTATATAGGGAATCTCAGCGAAACCAATTTTAAGAAAAATATCAGATTCATGATATATACAAATTTTGAAATTTTGAAAATTTTATAATTTTGAATTTTTTTTTAAATTCTATGAAAATTTTGAACTATTTAGATTTTTTTTTTAATTTCGAAATTTTATGACCCCCCCCTACCCATAGTCTATATTGAACCCCATACCCATGGTATTTTGACCCCCCTACCCATGGTATATCGACCCCCC
>MJUT01023511.1:221960-241286 GCA_002080005.1 Gigantidas platifrons
AAAAAAAGATGAAAATGTGAAATTCCCATAGGGTCCAATGTTAAACTAAGTCGAGTCATGGCAGCCATCTTGGATATGCGATCGGCACAAAAATAACAAATTTAGTAGAGGACCATCCAATCATCATTTCTGTAATGTAACAATTCCATCGGCTAAGTAGTTTCTGACAAGAAGATTTTCAAAGTTTCAACCAATCAGAACACATTATTGGCCCTGGCGGCCATGTTGGATTTCCGATCTGCACCAAAATAACAAATTTGGTAGAGGACCTCCCAATGAACATTTCTGCCAAATTTGGTCCAAATCAGTTCAGTGGTTTCAAAGAAGAAGAAGAAAGTATGAAAAGTTTACAGACGCAGACGACGGCGACGACGACGACGGACGCAAAGTGATGACAAAAGCTCACATGACCTTTTGGGTCAGGTGAGCTAATAATAAGAAACGGAGCGGTGTGGAGGGATAGAATTACAACTAACAATTATTGAATAGTGCCAACAAAATTGAATGGAAAGAAGTCAGTGTAGGAGCTACTACTATAACATGCAACAACCAAGGTTTTACATTCTATTACATCATTATTTTATTTACCATCAACTGTTTACCAGACACATCTGTTTTGAAGGGGCAAGCAAATAAATGTGACAGTCAAAGTGAAATTTAGTGCATTCAGAATCATTTGTGGGTTTAATTTTATACCTTGGAAAAGGGTAATATTTTTCTATATGGGTTCTTTTTCGCGGAAGGGGAATGTGACTGCTGAAAAAAATTGAAAAATTTATAACACTTGTTAACAGACTCGTCGATGAATTTTTATCCAATGATATATATAGCCTTCCGAAGACAACATCCGTGTTCTTTCCATTTTCATCTTTTTTGTTTCGAAGCCAACATCAACATTAAATTCCCGGAAAATTCCCTCATCCATTTACGGACACCTACTGTAGTATTATAGTTTTTTTCTCTCATTATTTTTGTCCGAGTTTGTTTGCCGGTTGATCTACATCGGTACTTTCATTTCATGTTTATTTTTAAGTAATAAATACGTCAGCAGTGAGCCAAGGTTAACAGGTCAAAACCTCTTTGGGATTTTCTAGACTTTTCATTAGATTGTACGTCAAACATTAGAACACGTGTTATCAGAAGCACTGGTTCCCAATCCTGAACAAAACTACGATGGTTGAGAACTAACAACACTGACAAACCAGTTGAATTATAACCCCCAGCAGCGTAGGATATAAATAGACTACGTTTTAAAATTTATTCTAAAATTAAAAACAGAAAACACACATTTCGGAACAGGAAACTAGAGGCTCAGCACTGAGCTGAGCCTGTGTCACTCACCTTGCATTCTGCTCTGAAGAAACTTAATACAGAACATTCCATAGCCTATACCGGTAGGTGCTTCCCACAGGCCTCTACATTAACATTTTTTTTAACTTGTCCCTTCGGACATTATTAACTAAAACGAGTTGCAAGTCAAAATCATTTGGTCTTGTTTTATACTCGGCTATAAAAAAAACTTCCGGTAGGGGATGGGGATGACCTCGGGCCTCAACTCTTGGGGAATTTAATTTATCTATTTACCCCGTTCATAAATATATATGATTTGGGAGAGGGGATCCCAACCATTAAAAAGTTCACTTCAGGTAGGGGGTGGGATATGACCCCCGGGGCCTGAACTATAAGGCATTTAATTTGCCTAGTCACCCTGATCATAAATATATATGGTTTAGGGGTGTGGATCTCAACCATTAAAAAGTTCACTTCAGGTAGGGATTGGGGATGACCCCCCCGGGCCTGAGCAATAATGCATTTAATTTGCCTAGTCACCCTGATCATAAATATATATGGTTTAGGGGTGGGGATCTCAACCATTAAAAAGTTCACTTGAGGTAGGGCATTGGGGATGACCCCACGGGACTGAGCTATAAGGCATTTAATTTGCATAGTCACCCTGATCATAAATATATATGGTTTAGGGGTGGGGATCTCAACCATTAAAAAGTTCACTTCAGGTAGGGGGTGGGGTATGACCCCCCGGGGCATGAGCTATAAGGCATTTAATTTGCCTAGTCACCCTGATCATAAATATATATGGTTTAGGGGTAGGGATCTCAACCATTAAAAAGTTCACTTCAGGTAGGGGGTGGGGTATGACCCCCCTCCCCCAGGGGCCTGAGCTACAAGGCATTTAATTTGCCTAGTCACCCTGATCATAAATTTATCCTGCAATGACAGCATTTACCAACCAATATAGCCTGCCCAATATTTTTTTTGATATTGGTCAGTTATAAATAGAATAAAATTTTATATTTGGCAAACTCATCGGGGCACATTGGGGGATTTTGTTTTCAAATACATACACAAAATTATTTCAAATACTTTCATCATCGTCCAGTAAACGTTTATCTACGATTTAAAATTGCAGGATAAATACAATACATGTGCACTGTCGAAGCATATAGGTAAATATGTGTATTCGGTGCGAAACGTGGGAAAAGGCTCGGCAAAGCCTCGCCTTTTCCCCCGTTTCTAAGCCTCATACACATATTACCTGTATGCTTCGACAGTGCACAAGTATTGTATATATATACGGTTTGGGGTGGGTATCTGATCACATTTTTTTTATACAGATTCATTTTAACTGTACTATCAGACTAAAGTAAATTATGCCAATATTTAAATAGAGTTATCTCTCTTTCCACAGATTAAATTGGAGTTATCTTTCTTTCCACAGAAAACAGATTTAGAAGATCTTTGAAGGTATTTCCCATAGGGTCAAATGTTAAACTTTGTCCCGCAGTGACGGCCATTTTGGACTTCAGATCAGCACCAAAAACATAATTTTGGTAGAGGACCATCCAAGGAACATTTCTGCAAGAGATCATTTTTACTGACATTGTGGCTTCAGAGAAGAAGTCCTTTGAAGGTATTTACCATAGGGTCCAATGTTAAACTTCATCCTGCTGTGGCGGCCATCTTGGAATTTGGATCTGCACCAAAAACATACTTTTGTTAGAGGACCACCCAAGGATCCTTCACACCATAAAACAATTCCATTGCCTGTGTAGTTACTGACAAGAAGATCTTTGAAAATTGAGCCAATCAAAACACATTATTGACCCTGGCCGCCATGTTGAATTCCTGATTGAAACAAAAAACATAAATGTTATAGAGGACCTCCTGATGCATATTCCTGCCAAGTTTGGTTCCATTTGGCTCAATGGTTTCTGAGAAGAAGATTGAAATGTGAAAAGCTAACGACGGACGACGACGACGACGGACGCCAAGTGATGGCAATAGCTCACATGACCCTTTGGGTCAGGTGAGCTAAAAAGGTAGAAAGGTACAATTTTTGTACACTTGCTGAAATATGCACACACATTTTTTGTCGTTCACATGTCAATTTTCAGACGCAATATGAAAAAAACAGACACATAAAATTTAGCATCTTTGCGTCCGGTAATTTCGAGGCTGCAGGCTTTCTTCAAGTGAAAATGCCTGTACCCAGTCAGGAAAATGATGGGTGTCCAATGTAAGTGGAGGAAATGTCAAAACTTTTGTTGCAGCATTTGCAGTGTGTCTTATGAATATTTGGGCTATTTCTAAGCCAGGCATGGTATTGTGTCTGCTCTAGCCATTTGTTCAGGAATTTACATTTCCCCAGCATCTTGAACTGGCAATGATCAAGGTCACTGGCGACCAACGGCTGATCACTCGATGTTATGATTTTTTATTTTCATAATTTTTAATTTAGAACACAAGTGGACACGTTTGATGTTATGTCCATTAAGAAATACGTTCAGGAAAACCCATGAATCGTCACGGAAACCAATTAAAATGACAAGCTTGTAGCCAGGTGATGGGATTACATTAATGCTTATTTTTGATTTGAGCGATAAAATTCCGGAAAACACCGTTTTATAGAAATAGCGCAATTTCCCACAAATAGCGTGTAGTGATACGGAAAGGTCTATTTATATTTCCACGGGTAACTGAGGTTGTTGACATCGATTCAACATCTTGGAGATCGAAAATGACTGTTAACATGCACTTATTTCGTCGGAATAAGATTGTTCAAATGAAAAAGTAGTTTTCAAGGGTTTTCAAGCACCTTTATTGGAATTAAAGTACTTTCAAGTCCTTGATTTTGCTATTTTCGTTTCCAAGTACTTTCAAGGATTTCAAGCACCTGTACGAACCCTATATCATACGACATAGGGTAAAAATCCTATTTTCCGTCATATCAAGTCCAATAACTCTGGAACGACAAAAGTGAAAATCGTCAAAAATGAAAGGGATCCTCCTCTCTTCACCAGTAAACAGCTAAAGATTCTAAGAAACACAACTCAAGTTATGGTACGACATAGGATTTGTCTACAGATGGATGGACAGATGGACGGACATGCAGTGGGGACATTACGTCCAAACAACTTGAAAAAACGAGCGATCAATCACGTAGATTTGTCTGGTATCCTAATCAAGGGAGATAAAATTGAGCAGGAAACCAGACTATTAAATTGAAATTTTACAATCTTAGCCGTTTCGGTCGTCCATTACATGTGAGCTGTATTGTTTTTATCTATCACTTATGAGCTTACAATGTCCATACTGGTGATTTTCCAATGTGATTTGTGGAATGCACCACATAAGTTGCATCTCTCCCCACAAGTCTTGTTTATACCTTAAAATCAACTCACAAGTACCCTTCCATGGGAGCGGATGGACGGACGGACATGGTGAAACCAGTATACACCCCTACAACTTCGTTGCGGGAGGTATAATAATCATGAATAATGAAGAAAAGAACCCAAAACTACTATTTGTACATGTACATGTCTATGCGTATATGCAATGCTCGCCTGTAGGCTGTGCCTAATCCATATTATTAAGATAGAGGTACATAGTTTCAAAAATATTGTGCATTTTATCATGGTCAACATTAATTTTTGTTGAAAAATATGAATTTTGTCAAGTTTTTGCCTACATTTTGATGTATGTAGTATCTTTGGAATAATAAAATTCAATCAATTTTGTCTGAATTTCTAAATTCTTCATTTTTCTAGAAAGGAGTTTTAATTTCCTTTCATTTGATATATAGTTTATTATTCTTGGGTGAATGGTTGTACACTTATCGAAATTTAAACTCAAGTACATTATTCATTGAATTTTGTCTATGGACAGGATATTTTCCCTTATATGTAAATATTCGGTAAGTTTTAATACTGTCAGGAATTAAAGCAATTATAAATGTTTCAAATGTTTATTGGATAGACATCAAACCAGAAAAAATACAATTTTTAAGTTTTAAGTTCAACTTGAAATTTTTTTTGTAGTAAATTCAAATACTGCACACATTAATTTTTTCAAGATAAAATTCTTTTTAATATACATGTATATGAATTTGTTGTATATTTTGAAATGTTGACTATTTCTGCTAACATAATTAATAATGTCTATGGAGAGGACAATGATATGCTTTTTTGTTTTTGTTTTTATTAACAATATGTTTTATATTGTCATCAATTAAAACAAACAGAATTGTTTCAAATTTTACTTAAACAAAGATACAATAAGAATAAGTATAATTTTTAGTGGTGGCTAAACTTGAAAAAACACTCTGCTAGTGTCATGGTCATAATGTGTCTGTTGACTGTCATCCATGTTCACAGTGTCTTTTTTGTTTGGTACTTCTCTACTGATCTGACCTTACAGGTAAAAAGCTTAAGCCTTCTCTTTTATGCCTTCTTTAACTATGTGCTTTCTATGGTTTCTTGGTTTAGATTTCCATCATTCTGATTCTTCATTACTATTTCTTTCATGTATTCAGTCTCGTCTCACTTGTGGTATTTACTTTATCTTGTCAGATTGCACGGTTCCCTTTTTTTCACTTCTTCGACACACTACTTTTATGGATCACATTAGATTCATTCACTTGTTACTGTCTTACTACCTTTTCCATGTTTTAATATAACTCCTCTATCTTCCATATGTTTCTTTATACTTTGGGAGATGATTAATTTAGTTAGCACAATAGATCGTCTAGGGAGATTTCCTGGCATTGTCTTCTAGGCCTTTTTGGTTGCCCTCCATTCTGATGTCCTGGAGAATATTATGTGGTGCTATTTCTGTTATAATTGGAAGGACTGTTCAAGTATGTTTTCTTTGGTTCTATTGCCAAATGCCAATTTTGTATCGCTAGTGTAGCACTTTTTCCTTTTTCTTTATCTAGCCATCAGTTCTTGTTGACAGTACTACCTTTATTTGAAACAATTTTGTTTTGTCCATGCTACTATTATTTTCATTGCCACAAGGTTTTTTGTTTGCTTTCCTGTATGTTCTTTTTCTGCATTTTCCATTTCATTCTATCATTTAGAAGTTTTTGATTGTTGTCATTCAATTGTTTTTCTTCTTTGATCTTTCTTTCTGCCCGTTTTCTTCCCTATCTTTTTTTTTCATTTTGTCGTACTTTGCTGAATTGGCTTTATGTTTTTGCCTGTATCTTTTCATTCTTATTGACTTTGTAGAGATCTCTACTTCTTTTTCTGGTTTTTCCCTCTCTTAAATCAATGTTTTTCTAATTCTTCTGAAACAAACAAACAAATGTTAAAAGTTTCTGTTTGTAAATTGTAGACATGCATTCTCTTAGTCTTAGAAAATAAATATTGCAGTAACATTTTGTTGAAAATGCTAAACTATAAAAGTACACACCAGTTTGTAGCTACATTAAACAGCAGGTGCCTTATAAATTGTTGACCATAGTTTATAAAATGCTTGAAATTTATTGTTTCAATAAAACTTTCAGCTGATCTATAAGAGTTATATTCCTTAATGTAAGCAGGAATTACCCTGGGATTTTATGTGTGTAGGGGCCCCGGGGGTCTGGGGGCTTCAGAGGCTTATCCTGAGACCTATTTTGCTGACACTTCACTTGGTCTTGATCTATACTTTAATTAAGGAATTAATTGCCTTGTAATCATTATTAACCAGAAAAAAATTTGAATTAAAGGACAAGGTGCAGTAAGGGCCGATTTTGGCCCCCACTCAGATCCTTATAAAATTATTTTGTCTCAACACAAAAATTGGAATGATCCATTGATGCACGTGGCAGCAAACGGGGCACCAAAAAGGGAGATAATTTGCCTATTTTGGGAATTTTTATTTTTTTGCGTATAGCCCGATTTTGTTCCCTTTTATTATATATCTGCTTCTAGTGATAGTGATTACTAAATCAATATTTACTAAACTTCAAGTGGTGTATATCACATGAGTTTTAATTTTCTTTTTCTTTCCAAAGTGATAACTGTAACTATGGTAACGAGAATCTGACAGACAGTACAAAATACATATAAATACATACATTTGTAGATGTTCATGACTGGCTGTATCTGTTAACATTTTTATTCATTCAGTTTTCATTATTTTAATCTGTTTTTTATTCTTTGAACTAAAATGATTGCCAAAAAATGAACTTAGATATCCATGGATTATATGATACTTCGATTTTAGATAATGAAAAACGTTTTGGCATTTAGTTTGTAGATTAGTTTTCCAGGTATAAATCAAATATATGTTTTGTTTCTTTGTCATGTCCTTTTGATGAGAAGCAATATCTTCCATTCCTATTGTTTTTATTTTCCCAACAAAATTATAAACTTGTCAGCATTCATTTTTTATATTCATCCGCATCGATCCAAGTTCGCAAATCTGTCGCATCCGTACCATTATGGGAATTGGTTTAGTGACGTTTACAAAAATGCTATGAAAAAATGTGCAACTTTTCCATTCTTAAATACGAGCGCAAAGGAGAACCAAATTCATATTTCACTGAAACATTATTAAGTAAAATTAGAAGAAGTACGCAAAATATAAAGTTGGTTCTCAACTGCGCTCAATGTAAACTTCCCGTCATCTAGTGAAAATGTCGTCAAAATCACGAAGTTTAGTGAGATTAAACGATTTTAACATTATAAAAAGTACGCTTATCCTTATTTTCAATAAGAAATTAATGCAAAGATTATTTATTCAAACTCTGACGTATCCCAGAGGATGATTTCTTTTAATGTTAAATTGGGGGCTAAAAACAGCCCTTACTGCACCTTGTCATTTTCTGCATTTGTAATTTTTTTCAATTTTGCATTTTGATTTAAAAATTAGGTACCCGTTATTCCTATTAAATTCAACTTTTCGTTGATTTAAAACTGGGATCAAAAATATTTTCACAGATTGCCGACGATTACCACAAGAATACGTAATAAAACAACCCGTAAAAAATCGTTACTTGACCGAATCCGATCAGAATTTTACTTGAGAAAAAGTAACCAATCAGAATTTTTTATACAGAAGTTCAAGATTATTGTAAACTGGTTCCCGCTAGTATACTACTATTATACGAAATATGGTAGTCAGCCAAGAACCAGCAATGGTATTCTCTCAAAATAATTTTTCACTCGAGACATCGGAAAGTGAGTTTGATTTCTTGCCACAGCTACCGCTCATGACACAAAATCACTGCGGTATTTCAGACATTTCAGCAGCGGTCTGACGCGTTTTCATTCTTTTAGTGCGACATTTCCGATAATAACGCGTCAATGCCGCGAATCCGCAGCCCAGAGTGATCCCTGAGTAAGGGAGAGTATTAAGTCATGTGCTATGTTCCAACCCTTTTAAAAATGTACACTTATATTGCTTTAGAAGTAATTAATAATTCTTAATAGTATTTCCATTCCTAAACCAACAATATGTTGATTTTATATACATCATCTGAGAATGTGTCTTGTCCGTAGACACCACTCTCATTTATTAAATCAGGAATTGCAACATACTACTTAAGATTAAGAAAAAATTGTTCATTTATTTGTTTTATTCAACATTTTAAGTCAGTAAACAACTAAAAATAGAGCTGTAGAATTAAATGGTATCTATTTTTTTCTGCTGAAAATTCATGACTTTTTTACATTTTCTATTATTGCCATGTATATTTTAGTTCAGTCTGATAATAAAATAACTGATCATTAATTAAATACATTAATTTCAAGAGTACAGTACAGCTGATTGTGATTAAAAGAACATATTGACCATTAATTGCCTAGAATAAGAGTTTAAATTATGTCTACGGACAAGACATTTTGGACTTTGTGCCCAATACTGAGGTATAATAGTGATGGTAAAAATGATGTCTTACCATGTTGTCATATCTACACAATAACAAGTTCTCAGCATTGCAACAGAAATGTCATTACACTTTCAGTTTACTAAGATAATGCATGTCATCGGACAAGACACTTTTCTAACAAAATTCGGCAATCTAATATATAACCTATTTTACTGAGAAAAAAGCTCTTCCAACCTAATTTTGAGAGATATTCTCAGTTAAGACATGAGTAAGTAAACAGAAAACATCTTAATGTATGAAATTTTCTTCATTTTCTCCTATTTTTTCTTATTCTGAACAAGCTTAAAATTGATCATGAAAATTTCATAACGATCAGGGGTCTTTGCATTTTTGTCATAACTCTGCAACCAATCGTCATATTTGCTTGCAACAACTTGCAAAACAAAGATAAGACAATTTTCGTTAATAATATAGCAAAAACTAAGATCAAAGCACTTAAAGTTTTTTACAATAAACTGGTGAAAATAGTAAAATTTTGAATAAAACAACATAACGTTAGGTTTTTGCAACTTTTGTCGCATATATTTTTTAATATTTTTTATATGGTTGTTCACGTACCCAATCTTCAGTCTGGACCTTAAAGCTCTGTTCCTCTGGTACAACTTAAACCAAAAATACAATAATTAATGTCGTCTATTATCCTGTAAAGACTCTATAACACAGACCTAGTATGAAATGTGCATCTGATTGTAACTAGGCCGATAGGAATTTTTTTTTAATACCATTCATAGATCATTCCAACCTTTTGTCGAGATTATAAATGTGAATAAATTACTCAAATAGAGTGCAAAAGTTAAAATGACCATTGGTCAGATGAACAAAAACTTTGCCTTCAACAAAAAGCAATCTTAGTTGCATACACTATTCATAGAAAATTACTATCCTGAACAAATTCATACATATCTTACCATTTTCCATAACAGCTCCACTATTAAACATAGAATCTATAATCTTGATCAGTAACTGGTAAGAACTTTTCAAAGAAGAATGTATAATGACTCGATGTATCTTTATTTCCTTGGCATAATTAGCTAAAGCCCCTGGACCAAGATGTTTCCTGTGCTCATCCACCACAACAATGAGCTGTCTCCAATTCTCCCCTTCTATTAAACCATTTACAATTCTATTGTAGTATTCAAATGGTATCCTAGCCAGCCTCTCTGGTATTTCTGTAAGTAAATATATTGTATCATTTGGATTGTAGGTCTTTTATTAAACAATATTTTAGGTATATCGTAATGGTCAGTATATAACAAAACTGCCATGGCTATCCTAAAAACAATTAAACTTTTTGCTTTGCTGTATCTTAACTTACATTTTTTGAAGTTGGTAGAGATTGGTAGATATTTAAAAAAAAATTATTTTGCTTATTTAATGAATAAAAAAACATTGCTATATTTATAACATAGAAACACCCTGCCCAAATTTTCAATCCTTGTTAAAATTGTTTTTGTTACAGTAAACCTGACAATTGCTTATGATAAGTCAGTGAGTAATTGTTGTCTAAGGCCAAGTGAGCAATTTTTCAGCTATATCATTGCGAGAACAAGATAGTTTTGATGAGCTAATGTTGACGATGTGCGCTCTATACTAGACGAACACACTCAGTTAGATTCTGATAGTGCTAGTTCACTGAAACAAGTTTGCGGGCAGAAATGTCACTACACTTGGACATATCATCCCGATTCTGAGTCATAACCGAGTCTTTGCTTTTAACTTAGTGGCAAGTCTTCCAGGGAAGACATGTGTCGCCTGCGAAGAACTTTTTCGAAACTGTCTTACACGATACAGTTCTCCATACTGATGCTCTGTGCCAAATATCAAGAAGCTGGCCTGTGTGGTTCCTGAGAAAAATGTGACAGAAATTATTTTGTGATGCCGAGGACGACAGATAGTGATCCCTATGTCACCTCTGCGTAACGCAGGTGACACAATTATTGCTGCTGCATGCTCAACGGACAAGCAGTAAATTCCAACTTTATAGTCTTTGATTTTACCTGACCGGGGCTTGAACCCATGATATACCATACTCAAGACGAGCACTCCAACCATTACATCGCCAATGTCATTTCAATCTTTGATAATAAACTAAAGGGTTTTAGTATATAATTACATTACTATAATACACATCCCAATGAATGTAATTGGTAAATGAAAAGTTATTGGCATACACTCAATAAAACTAAACCAATAAATATTATGTCTGAGGGTCCTAAAAGGATATTAGAATTATGTCCTTTTGTAAGTAATGTTCTTACAGAAAAAAAACTTAAAAGTATGTTAACTAATCATCATAATCTGTCTCCAGTTTAATATTTGATGTAGGACAAAGCTGATGGAAACAATTTATATTTGAATTTGGTCAGGTAGTTTTAGAGTAGATTCAGATGTGAAAATATGATCATACCATACCTCACCTCTTTTATTTGTCGAGGTGAACTAAAAAAGTATTATAGTCTGATCCTACCGTTCAGTGGTGCCATGTATTGACATGCCATTTCAACCAATTTTTGCCACACTTTTTTTTTAATTAACTATCACGGTACCATAGGACCCTGGTAAGAACAGATATACATAGGAATATTGTTTTCAAAGCAACAAAAGTTAATTAAGGTAAATACCTGGATTCAGTGTTCTAGCTATAGATTCTGTAATCATTGTCAACATTTCATCAACAATCTTCTGATGCCTTTCCTTGCTGTGATTGTTTTCTCTAATGACTCTGGCCATATCAAAGTAAGCATACGACGTCTTACTCCTAATCTTAGTTTTACAATCTTCTAATGTTTCCTCACATCGTTTACATTTGTCATAAGAAGGACTGGTAGGTTGAGGCTTTGACATATATGACTGTTTCCATGGTTCATCTTCTTGTTTTCCGGTATGTTGTAGAGGTTGTCTCCCCTGTTGATAAGTAGTATTTGTGCCAGCAGTCTGCTTTTGTGTCTGTTTTTTCTGAGCTTCCTGTTGCCTTTGTTGCTGTAATTTTTGTTGCTTTATTTGTTTTTCCATGTCTGAAATAACAATTTTTTCTAGATTTTATCAGTTAAAATAATAATGTTCCATGTTCACGGTGAGGTGTACTTAATACAATATTATGTGATCAAGTTTGTCAGTGACAGGTCGGTGGTTTTCCCCGGGGTTTCTTCCATCAACAAAACTGACTGCCGCGATATAACTGAAATATTGTTGAAAGTGGCATTTAACACCATAAACCAAACCAAACCATCGTATTCCATGCACACAGTATCTTAAAGGTGGTTTACCTTATCCAAAAAACGTTAAGTTATTTCAAGAATGTGTGTCATTGCCAATATGTTTGTAGTGCCAAATATGATTAAAGGCAAACATCAGGTTGGGTAAATTTAATCCAACGAAAACCTCATTATCAGATTAAAACAAGATGAACTGTGAGCTAATGCTCACTTATGATACCCCTGCATACATGTTCAATGTGCATAAAACTCCCACATATATGTTCAATGTGTATAAACCCCCACATATATGTTCAATGTGTATAAACCGTGTAAAGTCGGCAAACAGGAAGTAGGAATCTGACAGGTCTAAATATCAGATTTCTGCCATCAATAGTTGCTGTGAAAAATGTGACAAAAAATATCTTGGGACGGACAGAAGGACAGACAGAGGTAAAACAGTATACCCCCCTCTGGTGGAGTGGGGGTATAATAAAGACAATTATCATACCTAAAATAAATGCTTACTATAGTCCGTTTGATTTCTATAAAACCTACAGAAAAAAATTCTTAAAAATCCAGTTTTCAAATCAACAATTTTGTTTCTAGATGTATATTAATATATGATATATACGAACTCTGACAATTAATTTCAAAAATTTTGGTCCATTATTAAAAAAGTTACCCATTAGGTCTCTATGTTAATTATATTTTCTGAAGTATAAACATTTGCATGGAGTGAGTACAAATAGTGTAAGAGCCCAACAACCAAAACAAAATAACAGACATGTGCTTTCAATGTATATTTCATTACACCATGTGACATAGGACATTTAAATATTAAAAGGCTACTCATCAGCTGACCATTAAGGTGATTGTCAATTGTTATTGATGTCCATTAATATTTAAATGGAGGTGTCACATGGTACAGTGTGTTATTTGTGCTCACTCCAGCCAGATTTTTACACTTCAGAAAATATAATTAACATAGAGACCTAATGGATAACTTTTTTAATAATTGACCATAAATAAAATTGTTGATTTGAAAACTGGATTTTTAAGAACTTTTTTCTGTAGGTTTTATAGAAGTCAAATGGACTATATATAAAAGTATAATTTGCAATTTTTACAGAAAGTTTGCTGATGAGGGAGACAAACATATTGCAGAGGAAGACAGTAGGTTGTTGCCCTGTCTACCTCCAAAAACTGCAAGTGAGTTGAAAATCCTTCTTTTTTTCAGTTTGGTTCCATATTTGCATTTTTTTATACCATAAATTGTTTTATGTCTGCTACAAAACAAAACATTTCCCTAGAAATTGTATTCCCCCAAGGGGTTCAGTCCCTCAGGTTGACAACTTTTATATGTTCATATCATATAAACGCAATAATTGTATATTATCATACCATACAAATTTAATAAAAGAAATAAGACAATTTGAATGTTTCACCGAAAAGTTGCAGACGAGTGAGACAACCAGGTGTACAATCCAAATATATTTGTCTATAAAAATAGACAAATAGTTTATTTTTATTTCTTACTTGAAGAATTTTGCATTGATATTCAGTTATACGAATCAAATTATCATTAAGAACAAACTCTCTGAAAAGGCTTCTCTGAATATATATCATAAAGAGTGTGTGAGTGATTGTTGTTTAATTTCAAGTGAGCAATACATCAGCTACACCATATCCGATTTGTACTCAACCAACACACTTAGCTGGATTTTTACTGTGTTAGCTCACTGAAACAAAAGTTTGCTGGTTCCAACTAATCTTTGCTCTTACTCCTTAATGTGGAGAAGCTGTAGATACCAATTGTATAGTTTTTAGTTTGATCCAATCAGGGCTTGAACCGTCTGTCTGTCCTTCCGTCCGTCCCAAGATATTTTTCGTCACATTTTTCACAGCAACTATTGATGGCAGAAATCTGATATTTGGACCTGCCAAGGAAAGCATGCTAACCATTACATCGTCAATGTAGTCTCTATATAATAAAGAAATCTCGTAAAAATTTTACAAGAAAAGCATCTTTCTGAAATTTCAGTACAGATACGGAATACTTTTATTCATATACTGCTTTAAAGGAACAAACATTAGGCTGACTATAAATATAATATTGCAATGCTACTCCCACTGATAAAAACATGATACAATAGGCTCCAAAAGCCTGTAATCACCAAACAATTAGTCTAAAGAAATTCTACTTTAAATAATAAATGGAAACCCAACTTGAAAGACCACCCTTTCTGTATACATACAGTCCTCGAAATGAAAATGGGAATTACAGGTTCAAATCAAATTCTTGAATTTATTTTTCAATAACATATAAGTGTTTTTTTTCATGGGAGCCAAATTAAATGATTTTCTTCCAAATTGGTGGAATTTTTTGTTATGGTATTTAATTTTCACGATCATAAGTTTTAACCAAAATCAAATTTTGGCGGATTGACCGTTATATTAGAATAACATTATCTGAATTGTTTGACCAACAATTCAAAATAAGAAATGTTTCAAAATAAATTGAGGAAGAGCTTTTTCTATGCGATCGGTGATGTATGCGATTTTAGAATTGTATACATGTTCATTAATAGAAAAATGTGTAAGGGCATTTAATATAATTTTAATATACATGTATTATTGTATATTTACAAAAATTGAACACTTATAAGTCTCATTAACAGATTCTGAATCAAAATGTGATCAATTAATTAACACTAAAAATTGTCCACTTGCAGGTAATAAAAAATCGGTGAATGGAAATGCTAATATTAATTTAAACTAGAGGCTCCCAGGAGCCTGTAATCGCTCACTTGGTTTTCAATTTGACATCTAAAGTTGATAGAAAATGGGGAGTTACACATAATTTTGAAAGTGGGCCACCCAAAGATCATTTCAACTCAAATTTCTGAGCAAAAGATTTTGATGTGATTTTTATCTCATAATATTCCTAAATGGAATAAACTGGCTGAAAAAAATCTCACAGAAAAAACAAGAATATATGTTAAACTACTCCTTGCCATGTAGCTGCAGTTAAAATTTGAGTTCATTTTGATTTGTAACAAGAATTCCGGCCACAAAAATCAGAGGACCTAAAATATTAGAAGTATCACCTTACAGTGACTAGATTTTAAATTACAAGTTCAAGGGCCAAAACTCTGGCAAAAAGCATTCGACCGGAAGGAAATTCGAACTTATATATCAATATATCAAAGGACGTCAAAAAAAGGCCCGGACAACTTAAAATTTGAACAAAAAATACAAGTTAAGGGGACAAAACTCAGCCTAAAATCATTCAACTGGAATGAAATTTGAACTTAAACTGTAACTCATCTAGATATAGCCACATACCAAATATCAAGTCAATATATCAAAGGACGTCCAAAAAAAGTCCGGAAAACTTAAAATTGTAATGTGACGGACGGACGGACGGACGGAACCTAAAACTATAGTCCTCTTCGGCTTCGCCAGTAGGGGACTAATAAAGCAGAAATTGACAACTAAAGAAATTTCTAATTTTAGTAACAGCAGCCGTTTTGAATGGAGGGCGGGGCTGTCAGACACAATATTGAAAGGGGACCATCCAAGGACCATCCCAGCCAAATTTGCTTTAATTTGGTTCAGCAGTTTCAGAGAAGATTTAAATGTGATCTTTTATCAAATTATGCCTCATTTGCATAATTGGTATAAACATGATAAATTGGCTGAAAGAAAAATTTCACAGAAAAACCCGGAATACATTTTAAACTACTCCTTGCCATGTAGCTGCAGTTAAAATTTGAGCTCATTTTGATTTGTAACAAGAATTCTGAGAGCATTGCACATAGCAATACATTGTCCCCTACCGGCCACAAAAATCAGAGGACCTAAAATATTAGAAGTATCACCTTGCAGTGACTAGATTTTAAATTACAAGTTCAAGAGCCAAAACTCTGGCAAAAATCATTCGACCGGAACGAAATTCAAACTTAAACTGTAACTCATCTAGATATAGCCACATACCAAATATCAAGTCAATATATCAAAGGACGTCAAAAAAAGGCCCGGACAACTTAAAATTTGAACATAAAATACAAGTTAAGGGGACAAAACTCAGCCTAAAATCATTCGACCGGAATGAAATTCGAACTTAAACTGTAACTCATCTAGATATAGCCACATACCAAATATCAAGTCAATATATTAAAGGACGTCCAAAAAAAGTCCGGAAAACTTAAAATTTTAATGTGACGGACGGATGGACGGAACTTAAAACTATAGTCCCCTTCGGCTTTGCCGGTAGGGGACTAATAAAGCAGAAATTGACAACTAAAGAAATTTCTATTTTTAGTAACAGCAGCCGTTTTGAATGGCTGTCGGACACAATATTGAAAGGGGACCGTCCAAGGACCATCCCAGCCAAATTTGCTTTAATTTGGTTCAGCGGTTTCAGAGAAGATTTAAATGTGATCTTTTATCAAATTATGCCTCATTTGCATAATCAGTATAAATTGGCTGAAAGAAAAATTTCACAGAAAAACCCGGAATATATTTTAAACTACTCCTTGCCATGTAGCTGCAGCTAAAATTTGAGCTCATTTTGATTTGTAACAAGAATTCTGAGAGTATTGCACATAGCAATACATTGTCCCCTACCGGCCGCAAAAATCAGAGGACCTAAAATATTAGAAGTATCACCGTGCAGTGACTAGATTTAAAATTAAGTCAATAACTCGAAGGATGTAAAAAAAAATCCAGACAACTTAAAAAAGAGAACAAAAAATACAAGTTCAAGGGCCATAACTCAGCCAAAAATCATTCGACCAGAACGAAATTCGAACTTAAACTGTAACTCATCTAGATATAGCTATATACCAAATATCAAATCAATATCTCATAGGACGTCAAAAAAAAGTCCGGACAACTAAAAGTTTGAACAAAAAATACAAGTTCAAGGGCATTAACTCAGCCAAAAAGCATTCGACCAGAACAAAATTAGAACTTAAACTGTAACTCATTTAGATATAGCCACATACTAAATATCAAGTCAATATATCAAAGGACATAAAAAAAAAGTCTGGAAAACTTAAAATTTAAACAAAAAATACAAGTTCAAGGGCCATAACTCAGCCAAAAATCATTCGACCGGAACGAAATTCGAACTTAAACTGTAACTCATCTAGAAATAACCACATACCAAATATCAAGTCAATATACCAAAGGACGTAAAAAAAAGTCCGGAAAACTTTAAATTTTAATGTGACGGACGGACGACACACAGACAGACGGACGGAACCTAAAAATACAGTCCCCTTCGGCTTCGCCGGTAGGGGACTAATAAAGCAGCAATGGACAATTGAAAAAATGTTTAGCAACAGCAGCCATCTTGAATGGACACAATTTTGAAATGGGACTACTCAAGGACTATCCCAGCCAAATTTGGTTCAGCGGTTTCAAAGGAAAAGATTTAAATGTGATCTTTTATCAAAATATGCCTCATTTGCATTATCGGTATAAATCGGCTGAAAGAAAAATTTCACAAAAAAACCCAGAATATATGTTAAACTACTCCTTGCCATGCAGCTGCAGTTAAAATTTGAGCTCATTTTAACTTATACTAAAGCAGCAATGGACAATTGAAGAAATTTCTATTTTTTGTAACAGCAGCCATCTTGAATGGAGGGCAGGTCTGTCGGACACAATTTTGAAAGGGACCCAGCCAAGGAGTGGACCATCCCTGTCATATTTGGTTTAATTTGGTTCAGGGGTTTCAGAGGAGAAGATTTAAATGTGAAAGTTTACGACGTATAACGGACGCCAAGTAATGGCAAAAGTTCACATGGCCTTTGGCCAGGTGAGGGCTATTCCAGAAATAAATGTATAGGGGGGTCGGACGGCAGTGCAATTAAAATTTGATGCCCGGTGGGGGTCAAGTCAGTTTGAAAATTATCCATGGTGGGTCTTGAATTAATTTCAATTTTATGCATTGTGGGTTTCTCGCATCCTGAAAATATACAAGAACGCAAAATCAACGTGTCAATGGAATAAAACCTCGTGTAAATGAAAAAAAAATCGTGATTTGTGCGTCTTTTAATCGTGACCACGGCAGTTTTCTACTAACCAGAAGTGTAGTTCTTCTAGAGTTATCTCCCGTTTCGCACAATTAATACACTTCCGGTAGCATGGCCAGAATGGAAAACAACATCAGCGGATGGACTACAGACGATGTAGTCGCTTGGCTGGCTGATACTGGCCAAGGAACTTTTACGGATAAAATTAAAGCTAATGTTATTAAATGAGAACGTGTTTTCATGGCCCCTTTGTCTTGAAAATCACGAGTTAAAAAAAAGGGGATGGTAGACCGGTAACCGGACAACTCGGCCCATTAGCGAGGGATCATTTGAACTTGGTTACAACAATACTCAACAAAAAAATATACGAGTATTGTACAATACTCATATACGAGTATTCTTGTCATATTTTAGTATTGCATAAGTTGGAAAATAAAATAAAAGGCCATTGGCCACTGGTCCCCCGACGCCAAGGTTATATCGTAAGATTAAATTTTGAAACTACTGTAAACTAGAGGGTCAGGTGAGCCTGTATCACTCATAATTCTGAAAGGAGACCATCCAAGGACCATTTTGAAGTAAAAAAAGGGGAGTAACTCTGGTTAGATTTGTCGAAAAATCATCATTATCGAACTTGACCTAAATATTCATGAGATACACTTACATACCAAACCTAGTTTCAATCTGACTTTTTGTTCACAAGTTATAATCTGGAAACCAAAATATTAGCAATTTTCAAGTATAAAAAGGGATGTAACTCTGGTAAGATTTGTCTAAAAATGATCACTATTGCACTTGACCTAGATATTCATGAGATACACTTACATACTAAACCTAGTTTCAATCTGACTATCTGTTCCCAAGTTATCATCTGGAAACCAAATATTTAGCAATTTTGAGGTATAAAAAG